>RCTD01000048.1:0-42980 GCA_014898415.1 Stromatinia cepivora | reverse complement strand
CTCGAATTCCATGGAGCCATCTTCTATGTGAGAGTTTAGCGTAGGAGAATGAGTTGATCGGGAGAAATTGAAGGAAATATAGGAGGACTGAACGACTCCAGATTCGAAGTTGTTTTTGGGAGATGGGTTCGTTAGTTAGCCAGTCGATATGTCTCTGCGCAAAAAATAAAATCATAAAAAAGATAAGCAATCTCTATGCAATGGAGTAAAGATATCGGTCTTGTGGTTTCGGAAGGTACAGCTTGAAATGATAAGCTTTACCAAATGCGGTACAAGGTAGTTGTTGTGCTTCTAAGCGCTAATTACGGGCGGCTGGAGAGGTAGCTGGCACACCAACATTATCTCAGCAAACTCATATATCAGTAACCCTAATCCAAGGATGTACATTAATGTTATGGGGTGATTTATGGATCAATGTACGTACAGCTCATATATTTTTGCAGATAGAATCCTCACTGAGCTCGGTTCGACTTCAAGTGCTTACAACTTAACCGAGATCCCTGTATCTTGCACGGCCCGGTATCTTGCACGTTTTTCATTTTTTGAATAAAAATATATTAAAAATTAAACAATCATTATAATAATGAGAAAATTAATATTATTTATTATCAATGATAAAAAAATATAATTTAATAGTTTCAAAACGAAAAATAAATTAAACAATTTTAAAATTCAATGATATCAAAATAATAATCTAATTAATATTTGTTTTATATATTTATAAAAGTCTAATTATAGATTTTGTAATTAATTTTAAACGATTTTTTGATATTAATTCCATTATTTCAATATTTCAATTTTTTAAAAAATATAAAAATTAGATTTTATATAAAGATTTAAAATTTTAAATTAAAGAATTTCGTATTAAATTTTTTAAAAAATTAATTAAAGATTATTTATTAAAAAATAATAAAATTATTTTTAAATATAAAAAAAGAATTGAATAAATTTTGATCAACATCTATTATATTATATAAAATAATAATATTTTTATTTTTAAAAGCTTTTTAGAAAAAAAGATTATTTAAATTCGAAAAGAATCAATTATATAATAATTAAAAGAAATACAAAATATATTTAATCGAATATATAATTTTAATTATATAAATAAATAATATCTAAGATTTAAAAAATCTATTTTTATTATTATTTCTTTTTTTAATAAAATATTTCAAAAAAGAAATCAAGATTTTTTACAAATTCGAATCGATTTATAATATTTAAAATTTATTTAAAAATCAATTAATTGATATTTTAAAGATTTTTTAGAAAATTTTATTCAAAATATTATATAATATATTTAAATAAAAGTTTTCCAAAAAGATTATTATATAATCATTGAATATTTTTTAAAAATTAATTTATTCTGATTTTTATTGATTTAATATTAATTATTATAATAATTAAAAATCTAGAATTTTCTATATTAAAATAAACTTTAAATATTAAACATTAATATTTTATAAAATAAAACTTAAAATATTATTAAATCTTCTTTGATAAAAATCTATATTTAAAAATTAAAAATTAAATAAAATCATACTTTTTTAATATTTTCTATATTATTCTATGTCAAAAATCGATAGTTCATTAAATAATTTTCATCTTCTTTTATATATTTTAAAATATTTTTATATAATTTTATCTTTTCATTTTTATTATAAAATAAATAATATTTTTTTATTTTATTATTTAAATTATAATAAAAATAATAAAAATATCTTAATTTAGAATTTCAATTTAATATATATATAAATTATTTATTGATCAATTTTATAATATAATTTGATATAAATTTAAATGCGTGCAAGATACAGGGATCTCGGTTATGTATGTTTCTAGTGGAATGTTATATTTGAAGAAGCCAAAGCACGCAACCTCCGAGCTCTTGTGAAATATCATTACGCCACTGATCTACAATATACAAAAAAGTATGGATATTCCGAAATCGGTAGCATTGAGAAAGTGGAATGAAGCAGTAAGGGTTGGAGACGAAGCTTTGCCAACTCAGCATAAGCTGCGCAGAAATAACCCGCAACCTGCAGATACCCACAGATAATCCGCCCTGCAGGTTATTTATAAGAATCACAACTCATTTTGCAGGTGACCTATTAGGATTTTGGAATAATCTGCTCCACAAACAGATAACCCACAGATTACCTACCAAATCGATTATCCGCTCTGTAGTACTCGAAGTTTAAAACCAGCTCATCCTTCCTTAAAGGTTCAATATCTTCTTCACTTTCACTCAGAGTCCTCATCAAAGCTTGTCTCAAATCACTCCCCAAATTCCAACTTCTTTATCTTCAGACCTCTTCTCCATCAAAAAACACTTTATCTCAAAATGAAGACCGCTACCGTCATCACTGTTTTCGGACTCGTTGCCGCCACCATGGCTGGCCCTCTCAAACGAGATATCGAATGGACAGAGAAATACGTCAAGCCAGTCGAGGCTCGTGATGTTGAATGGACAGAGAAATACGTCAAGCCAGTTGAGGCTCGTGACGTTGAGTGGACAGAGAAATACGTCAAGCCAGTTGAGGCTCGTGATGTTGAATGGACAGAGAAATACGTTAAGCCAGTTGAGGCTCGTGACGTTGAGTGGACTGAGAAATACGTCAAGCCAGTTGAGGCTCGTGACGTTGAGTGGACAGAGAAATACGTCAAGCCAGTCGAGGCTCGTGATGTTGAGTGGACTGAGAAATACGTTACTTCTGAGTAAATCAACTACGCCTGCTCAAATGGCTGCCCTTAGCTTCGAGCGGTATGATGATGCTGTTATGGCTTGATAATGGGGATGAACTTCTGTGAGGAATGGAAGAAGATACTAGGCATGGGACTGTGAATTGGACTTGTAGCGAAGGTGGTTATGGGACTTGTTGGACTCTGCTTCATGACTCTCTTTAAAACCTTTGAATCAAAGTGCGATTAGTAGGATGATGCTCTCAAGATTGGACGTTCACTATTACCTGTCTCTCTCCCTGTCTATGTGCCCGTTCCTATGCTCGTGTCTTTGTGCATGCTACACTTTCGCATCTTGCTTGTGACCAACTACCCAGCACCTCCAAATGCGAGGCCATGATAGATCACGCTGCTTCGTAAAGTGCGGCGCATATAATCATTCAACCTACATCAGTTGGGTGTCAAAAAATACTCGGTAGTTGTTTAGACACCTCAGGTATCAGGCATCAAGTCAGCCGCAAGCGTAAGAAGCAATCCTGCAGAATAGTGGAACTAATAATGTGGTAGATTAAAATTTCATGAATATGCAGAACTCACATCAGCATGCACGTGCATGAACCAATCCAACAACATGCGACAACCAGCTCAGGAACCATATGGGAGCACATTAAAACACAAGTACGTACGGAGGTTGATGGGGTAAGTATTGTAAGACATTTTTTACTTATATATCGCTGTTTTTCCTGTCTTTTGATGCTGCTTTAAACAACTTGAATAGATATTGAGCTGTTTTCCCTTCAAATTTCGAATTTTGATTATATTTTGAGGATTTCAATAAAATCTTAATAATTTGATGATTTTGAAATTTTTAAAGTTTATATAACCTTTTTTAATAACTTTAAAATAGATTTTTAAATAAAAAATTAATGATTTTGAATAATTTTGAAATGATTTTGAATAATTTTAAATAAATAATTAAGAATTTACAATACTTTAATCACTTAAATTTCATTATACAAATTTTCAATCAATATAATAATATTATTGATTAGAACCCCTATTTGTAGAACCAAGTATGGTTATTTTTTGGTGTATCTTACAATACCTACCCCATCAACCTCCGTAGTAAAAAGATTACGGACACGCTCAGGGCGGCACCAGAATTCATTATGTAAGCATCCAACCCTGCGCGGCCCGACATCTGTAAACTCACTTCGTTGTGATGCGAGGATCACGGAAAATTCGCTGTGTCAAAGCAGGCAAATGGAAAACGAGCACAGAAGGCGCGTCTCTATAGCCAAGGTACAGCGCAATAGGTGATAGGTAAGCACATACCAAATTTTTGTCATCATGTCACCAGCACAACGCGCCCGCGTGCCGGCACTCGAAGTAAGAACACCGCCAATGAAGCCAACAACAGGATGACACCCGCAGCGATGAAAGGCAATCCGGTAAGAGAACCACCCGCCTTCATGCCAGCACGGAAGCTGATAGATAGTAACGGCCCATTGATTAAGCTACCGATAGTCTCACTCACGGCAAACACATTGTACAGCATCCCAACATGAGCTGAATCAACGAGAGTAGAAGCCAGACTCAGGAGAATAGGGATGAACCCATGGCCGAGAGCAAATAACGTGATGCCTGCAATTTCAGACATTAGCAGGCAACTGGCTAGTGGAAGATGGGAGGGAGATAAGTACCCATGACCACAAATATAGCGTTAGGGGCTAGTCCGATAGCAAAGGAGCCCAAGGTCATGGAAAAGGTACTTGCTCGAAGGAGCCATAGATCTTTGGTCTGCGCGCTAGCTTTTCCGTATCGCAGTATGAGAAAGCTGAGTCCGGGCAAGATTCCTATGAGAAGGACAATATTCACAGTGGCGCGGTATGAAAGCAAAAATCCTGCGTCGGAGATCGTCCATTCATATCTTCTGGAAACATATTGTAACAAAAATTCGGTTGAAGAGCGGTAGAGAGTTCCAACGGAGAAGACTACTACAAGTAGGAGGAGTTGATACGATGCAAACACAACACGCAGGTCCTTCAATCGGGAGCTGATACTTGTTATAGCGTCTTTCCAAAACTGTTTTTCTGCATCGAAATCGATCTGGGAGCTTTCCTCTGGTTGTAAGACGGGAAATTGTCGCGAATCGTGGGGAGGAATCATCTGAGGAAGCGCAACGAGAACCACCAAAACGCTGGTGAGAATAGCTGTTAGGCCTAAAAGTGCTGGTAGCCAAGGATTACTCTGCATGAGAAAGGAGCTCAGTGGGGAGAGGAATATCTCTGCTACCAGTGCCATGGCATTGAGTTGAAAGAAATTTGAAGCTCTAGCAGATAGAATCAGGTAAGTCAAGGGACATGTATCCTCCGACTAGGAATTGACTCATACCTCTCTTCATCGCTTGAGATATCTGAAACGACTACAAAAATCATGGAACCCCCAACCACCTGACCTCCTCCTACCAAGTAGAAAGCGGCGGAAATCCAAGTCAATTCGATTGGCAACTTCTCTGACCAGAACACTGACCAATGAAGTATGCATCATTAGCCAAGGTGCGGTGAAAGTATTTGTGGGAAAGGCGAGAGAGAAACTCACAAACAACCTGAATCCATATAGCACCCAACGACATCCCTAATAATGACAATACCAGAACCAGACGACGGCCATAGTGGTCGGCAAGGGAGCCATAGAAGATGCCTAGAAGAATGGCTGGGAGATAATCATTAGATTGAGTGCCTACTGAATGGAAGGCCCTAGGCTCGCTGGCCAAAGACAGTACTGCTGCTCACGCACCTGGGAAACAATCCAGAAGCTGCTGCCAGCCTATCAATGACGCCAATGCGCTCTGAATGGGTTCGGCCTTGCAATTGCTCTGTGGCTCCCAGCGTGCCCTGTAATAGGATTTGCAAATGGCTAGCTCCTTCAGTTGTGTGATTGGCGCTATGAGGAGGAAATGTGAGCTGGCGACTAAAAAGATAATCAAAAGGCCGAGGCGAAAAATGTATCTCACTTCCTTCATGTCTCGGTGCCTATGGTGGCGGTGGTAGTGGTTACTAGCGCTCACGGAAGTGAGGACTGCAGGGGAGGAGGCAAGCAACGGTGAGTCCTCTGAGACTTCGTTGTCATTGAGGCTCGTGACATCTGGAATCACAGCCATTGTTGCGCTCTTCTTCGTACTACGTACGAGATGGATGGGGAATGAGGGAGTTTGGACATATGCGCCTAAGGGGTACATAGATAGGTACTCGATGGCCAGTGTCGTATTCGGTAAGGCACCGCATGATCGACGCTGCGGCTAAGGCCCGTATGTAGAACTAGCAATGATGGGGGTGGATTTAGAATATTTCAACATTGCAATGTTACAAAGGTCACTCACTTTTTTCTTAAGTCTAACCGGCACTCGCGTAAATATGTGGCGCACTCCCAGACCCATGCAAATATCCATACGAGTGTCAGACGTAAGTACTGTGGGGGAAGTGATGTAAGACACACTAAAGGTCCATATACCCTTGTAAACTTTAAGCGAAAGGTTTTTATTGGCTATTTCACATTATTTTGATGCCGCTTTAATGAAGATACCTTAAATTTTTTCTTACAATACTTTAACCGGCTGGGTTTCATCATATAAATTTTCAACCAGCGTGATGTTTTGATTGGTTAAAACCCCTGTAGGCGGGGAAAAGCACGGCCGCTTTTTAGTGTGTCTTACAATACTTCCCCCATCAACCATAGTAGACTGCGCAGAAATAACCCGCAACCCACATATACTCGCAGATAATCCGCCCACAGGTTACCCACAAAAACTACAACCCACTCTGCGGATTATCCATTGGGATTTTAAAATAATCCGTCTTATTGACGAATACCCACAGATACTTATAAATATCTGTTTATTTGTAAATTATATTAAATATATATATAGAGGTTGATGGGGTAAGTATTGTAAGACACATCAAAAAATGACCATACTTGGTTCCACAGACAGGGGTTCTGACCAATAATATCATTACGCTGGTTGAAAATTTGTATGGAGAAATCTAAATGATTAAAGTATTGTAAATTCTTAATTATCTATTTAAAATCATTTAAAATCATTCAAAATCATTAATTTTTTATTCAAAAATCTATTTTAAAATTATTAAAAAAGGTTATATAAGTTTTAAAATTTACAAAATCATTAAGTTGTTGAGATTTTATTGAAATCCTCGAAATATAATCGAAGTTTTCAGAATTCGGAATTTGGAGGGAGAATAGTTTGATGTTTATTCAAGTTGTTTAAAGCAGTATCAAAAGATAGAAAAAACAGCGATATATAAGTAAAAAATATCTTATAATACTTACCCCATCAAGTTCCGTATAATATTAATATAAATTTATGATTAGTATAAAAATTAATATAATATTATGATTTTAAATTCGGATCAATAATCTGGGAATAACTTCCAAAAAAAATAAGCGGATATCCGTTCACCCGTGGATTATTTGCAGATAACCCGCAAATAATCCACCTACCCACCAACCCGCGGACCACCCACCAGATCGATTATCCGCCCCGAGGGTACCCGTTGCGCAGCCTAGACGTAAGAAGAAGAAAAAAAATGAATATGGGTACTTACACTGATCGCAAACCTTCACTGTAGCCCGACAACTTGATCATTAGACGCCCTGAAGAAGATTGGCTACTCAGGAAAAATCATGGCATCCCGAGTGATAAAGAGATCAACAAAACTCAACAACCGCCATCTCCCGCGTGTTCTCTGCCTCCACGGTGCTGGGTCATCAGGAGCCATCTTTCGCATCCAAACCCGAGCCCTACAAAAAGCCCTTCAGCATCACTTCAGGCTGATCTTTCTCGACGCTCCCTTCGAGTCAACACCAGGCCCAGGTATCCTCCCCGTATTTGAGGGTGCAGGCCCGTACTTTCGCTGGACCGACACCAATTCCAACAAAGCATGGAAAGTAATTCAGCACGCGCTGAACAACCCCGATGGGGCTCCCTTCGTTGGCATTCTTGGATTTTCGGAAGGGGCCAGTGTCATTGCAGATATTCTACATCAACTCCGGAATGATTACGGAGCAGCAGCAGCAATACCTAGGTTGGGTTTCTGTGTTCTCATGGCGGCTACCATGCTACATATAGAATCTCCTCCTCTCGATGCGAGAATCCAAATGCCGACTATACATGTGCATGGTAGCTCGGACCATGTCCTTGAAGAGTGCAAGCAACTGTTGACGGAATTCTTTGATCCCACCTGTTCTGAAGTGATTCGATGGGAGGGGCCACACGAGGTCATGGTAGAAAAAGCTGATGTGAGACGGCTGGTTGATATGATACTTGAGCTGAGCATGCGGGATCATCTGAGCTGAGGAAGGAGTGCGGAAGATTGTGAATGTCGTTGGTAGTTAATTATTTTTGAGATTGATAGAGAACGAGAAGCAATACGCAGCACAGTAGTCGCCTTCATGAATTGCGTGTCGGCGGACCTATTTCTCCCATCGTACCCCCAGAAGTGTTATATAGTCGCCACCTATTTCACCCTTTCCTTATCAAATAATTACCAAACTTTATCTTTATTGTTCTTAAACTATATATAATTTGATATGGGTGTAGTTCTCAAAGTTTCTGTTGTACCAAAAATGGCTTCACCGGCGTGACGATCAAGAGGATTACTACACGACCCATGGCGTAGGTCAGCAGAATTAAGCGAAACCGCTCCCAGGCTGTCATGTACCTAGGTGTGGCAGATGGTCTAAGTTAGCTCAAAAAAATCCATCGCTGATTTACGACTTAGCTCGCTTCAGATACCGAAATATAAATATATATTGCTCTTTCTATAACATATATATACTATCAATCTCGTCAACCAAAATCAACTTCAGACCGAAAACGACAATTCGTCATCATGACTCCTCACGCAGAAGGAATACCCAACTCAAATTCGATTCCAGCCGTAAATAGAGGGTGCTCCTCATCTTTCCAATTAGAAGAGCATCCACTAGATGAGATATCGTCCATCAAAGTCATAGTGGTCGGAGGAGGTATCTCTGGCATTCTGGCTGCCATTCTGCTGCCCATCAAAGTTCCTGGGCTACAACTTCGAATTCTGGAGCGCAATTCAGATCTCGTGAGTGAAGTTCTCCCCTCAGAGTTGGTATATATACAAGATGTGTGCTGATATGATAGTCTAGGGTGGTGTATGGCATACAAATGTGTATCCGGGGGTCAAATGCGACATTCCAGCAGATGTCTACCAGAGCACATTTGCTCCATCTACAGCATGGACCTCAAACTATCCTTCTGGGGATAAGATTCAAGAGTACTGGAAGAGTCTGGCCATGCAATACGATGTTGAGAAGTTAATCAACTACAATACCTCAGTTGAGCGAGCACAGTGGTGCGAAAAAACCGCTACATGGAAAGTTTACGGAAGCAAAGGCGAGGAGACTTTCGAAGATGAGGCACATATCCTTATCACTGCGACCGGACTGTTCAGTACCCCTGTGCTTCCTGACATTCCAGGATTGAAAGGTTTTGAAGGTGTTGTGATGCACACCGGAGCTTGGGATCCATCTTTCGATGCGAAAGGAAAGCGACTTGCTGTCATTGGCAACGGCTCATCTGGCCTCCAAATCCTGCCTCAGTTGCAGAAAGTAGCTCATCAACTCGACCACTATGTCCGCAGCCGCACTTGGATCGCTTCATCTTTCGGCGGAGATGGGAAACTGACCGAGAAGCGGGAAGCTCCTCCTACCAGCACAGCGGAGTATATTCAGTACCGCAAACGTATGGAGAATATGACCTTTGCTCGCTACAGCATCCTCATCAAGGACCAACCCATGAGCCAGAATGCCAAATTCGCGTTCCAGAAACTGATGGCCGAGCGTCTAGGCAGTCGAACCGATCTTCTCAATGCCATAGTTCCAGACTTTTCACCTAATTGTCGTCGACTGACTCCCGCACCTGGATACTTGGAAGCCCTGGCAAAAGATAACGTTGAATACATCACCACCTCTATCACCCACGCCACCAAAACTGGGCTCGCCACTCAAAATGGGGTTCACCGCGACTATGATGCTATTGTGTGCTGCACTGGATCCGACACGTCCTTCGCACCTACCTTTTCGATTCTCGCCCGAGAAGGATTCGACCTCCAGAAGGCGTGGAGATCTGATGGCTCCATTGGATTCCCCGATACGTACCTAGGCATAGCTGCCCCCAGTGTCCCGAATCTCTTTTTCATTCTCGGGCCTAATTCTACAGGCCATCCAGGGCCTTTGATTCATACTATCGAAACGCAGATTGCGCACTTGGCCAAAGTGCTGCGGAAAGTCAGTATGCAACGCATTCGAACCATCACTCCAACGGCGGCAGCGGCAGCTGATTTCCGAGCGGTCTGCGAGGCTTACTTCCCTCGGACCGTCATGAGCGAGGCGTGTCGATCCTGGTACAATGGTGGAGTCCCCGGCGGGCGCAACATGGTGAGTCGTATCTCGTACAATTTGATGACCGCAGGTCCCTCGTGTACTGGAAGTGTAAGTGGAACTGGAAAAATAAGAGCTGACGATATTACCCCTGCCATAGGCCTTCTGGCCCGGTAGCGCGTGGCACGCGAACCTCGTTCGACGAGACCCTCGATGGGAAGATTACGAGTATACCTATCAGAATCCGTCCGGCAATCGATTTGGATACTTTGGGAATGGTTGGACCCTGAAAGATGTCAAAGCAGCGGCGAACCCGCAGGATCCTCCGGATTTCACTACCTATCTTGACGTAAACTCCGTGACAGGAAGTGCTGACCTCAAGATGTATCACGAAAGCTGGTGCGAAGGATGGACGGGTGTTTAGCCGCATTCATAATCACATCATCTGCAACCTAAACTACACTACTGTGATGATCCTGTGCCGGTCTGAGTGTACTTAGTATTTGTGGCTGAAGTGCTGTGCTGTAACAAAACCATGTGGGGAAGAGCAGGGGAGTGTGGATCCGGAGTACTTGAATAGAACTTCCGCTTGCATCCTCCTGCTCAATTAAGCAGATTACGGAGGTTGATGAGGTAAGTATTGTAAGACATTTTTTACCCACATATCGCTGTTTTTCCTGTCTTTTGATGCTGCTTTAAACAATTTGAATAGATATTGAATTGTTCTCCTTTCAAATTTCGAATTTTGAAAATCTTGATTGTATTTCGAGGATTTCAATAAAATCTCAACAATTTAATGATTTTGAAGTTTTTAAAGTTTGTATAACCTTTTTTAATAACTTTAGAATAGATTTTTAAATAAAAAATTAATGATTTTGAATGATTTTGAATGATTTTAAATAATTTTAAATAAATAATTAAGAATTTACAATACTTTAATCACTTAAATTTCATCATACAAATTTTCAATCAGTGTAATGATATTATTGATCAAAGCCCCTGTCTGTGGAACCAAGCACGGTCATTTTTTAGTGTGTCTTACAATACTTACCCCATCAACCTCCGTAACTCAGTGTCCCCTCCCTAATATTAGGCTTAATCCTGTATTAATTTAGTATACATAAATTTAAAATAAAGTTTATACAAGATCTCTCTATTGGCTTTAGATCATCACTTATTTAGCGTCCCGAGTATCGTTGTCCGTCACGATGTCCCCCCTGCACGCCCACTAATTTGCGCTGCTAAACTTATCGCGACCAGTTTAAATATATAGTTGTATTTGAACAGGGGTTAGTCCCTATCTAACCCGGCTTAGGTTAGGTGGGACTAAACCCTTCTCAGTATTCTTAATTAGTTTCAAACTTCAGATTTATACCTAGGTAATCTAATCGAGTAATTTTATTTAGGGTAGGTATTTCCGTGTACGTAGTGATCTGACCAACCGAGCCAGTTTAGGTCGAGAGACTTTCCATGCCCGTATCACAATTAGACTGTGCAGAAATAACCCGCAACCTGTGGGTTATCTATTGGGATTGTAACGGAAACCCTTGTTTTCCTCCCACCATTGGTATACCAGGATCCTTCAGACATTGGCTCCCGAGAATACATATTCAAATGACTCGAGATTAGTATGCGATAATCGCTATATTATGAATATATCTTCTCGGAGGTCGATGATATGGAATTCAAGAACAATAAATCTATTAGGAAGACAATTTGGTTTCTTCTATTTTAGCTTTTACAACTTTATTCATTTATTTATATATATAACAAAGTAGTTACTCTTATCTACAAGAGTTCCTCGTAGACTCTAAATTAAATACGATTGCCGATTATATACATCCTTTTGATCACAGGGATTTTAAAATAATCCGCTCTATTGGCGAGCACCCACGGGTACTTATAGATATTCATTTATTTGTAGATTATATTAAATGTATATAATATTAGTATAACTTTATAATTAATATAAAAATTAGTATAAATATTATGATTTTGGGTTTGGGTTTTTGGTTTTAGGTTCAGGTTTTGTGGTGATCTGAAAATAATTTCAAAAAAATAAACGAACATCCATCTATTTATAGATTATTTATAAATAATTTGTAAATAATTTATCAATTTGTAAATAATTCATTTACCTATCAATTTATAAATAATCTATAGATATTTATAAATATCTTCAAATAATCTGTAAATTATCTATTAGGATTTTGGAATAATCCGTTTTGTAAATAGATAACCGGTAGGTTATCTATCAGATCGATTATCCGTTCTGTGGGTACCTGTTGTGCAGCCTAATCACAATCAATTCTGAATATGACTTACCATACTCTACACCAGTTGTAAGCCTACATTTCAGGGACTGTGCACGCTATGGAGCTTGAACTGACCGATTGCGTTATGTAGAATTATTCGAACTGCAACACTGTTGGTTAGACTTCAATTCGTAGCACCACCGTATCACATATATAGTACAGAGTGCTAGTTGAATTATGTCTAATTCTTCTAACTAAGTGAGAGATCTAAGCTACCTATATAGCCAAGTTCTCCTGTATTAAGGGCATTCCTGTAAAGGGCAATACTGTAGTTAGGAACTACTCCTGTAGCCGTACAGGATTGATTCATATTATTCGACAAACACCAAGTGACTGGGGTAGGGGGGGCAGGCTTGCTTACTTTAACGAGAAGCTGTTGCGGCTGTCTCCCTCCAAGTACAGCAGCAGCTTCAGCTTGGTGAGAGGAATAAAAATAGACCTTCTACAGAACACCTTTTTATGAACGAGCACCTCTCTGATGAACAAACAGTTCATTGGACAGAAATAATCTATAACCTCAATCTCAAACTCAAGCTCACAATGGACCAGCATCATGAGTTCCCGAACGGTGAACCTATCGCCATCATCGGCACCGGTTGTCGTTTTCCTGGGGGAGCCTCATCACCATCTAAGCTCTGGGGGCTTCTTCGTACACCCCATGACCTTCGACAAGACATTCCACCAAGTCGGTTTGACCGCCAATCATTCCGGACCATACTTCAGTCCAAGCAAGGCTATTTCCTCTCGGAAGACCATCAACACTTCGACCACCACTTCTTCAATATCCCTCCAGCAGAAGCAGAAACGATTGATCCTCAGCATCGCTTACTCCTGGAATGCGTTTACGAAGCACTCGAATCCGCCGGTCAAAGCATCACCGGCCTCCAAGGCTCGTCCACGGCCGTATATACAGGCCTTACTGCATCCGACTACGCAAATATCACCACTCACGACCATCAGAACATCCCACGCTATGCGGCGACAGGCACTCACAACAATATGATCTCAAACCGTGTTTCCTACTTCTTTGACTGGCGTGGCCCGTCCATGACCATTGATACTGCTTGCTCGTCCAGCCTGGTCGCGGTCCATCTCGCTGTTCAGGCCTTACGCAGTGGAGAGGCCGAGCTGGCAATTGCCAGCGGGGCTAACCTTTTGCTGGATCCGGAGCGCTTCATTGAGGCGAGTAACTTGAATATGCTCTCTCCTACAGGAAGATGCCATATGTGGGATCGAAGAGCGGATGGGTACGCTCGAGGAGAAGGCATAGCTGCCATTGTGATGAAGCCTCTCCGCCATGCCATCCGAGATGGGGATTACGTCGAATGTGTGATTCGGGAAACGGGGGTCAATCAAGACGGCCGTACGCCAGGTATCACAATGCCGAGTGCCCAGGCACAGCTAGTTCTGATCGAGAAGACGTACCGACGGGCTGGGTTAGACTGCAAGAACGAGAAAGAGAGGTGCCAGTACTTCGAGGCACACGGTACGGGAACCGTTGGAGATACCAAAGAAGCGGAGGCGGTCCAAACAGCCTTCTTTGGTTCAGAGGCTGCTTCAGAGCACCTTGTAAAGTCACAACCGCTGTATGTCGGATCTCTGAAAACTGTAATGGGTCATTCGGAAGGCTGTGCAGGTATTGCAGGTCTTCTAAAAGCCTCGCTTTCCATCCAGAATGCCTGCATCCCGCCTAATTTTGCGCTTGAATCCCTTCACCCAGATGTGCAGCCGTTTTGCTCTCAACTCAAAATTCCAACCCAGTTGACTCCTTGGCCAGAGCTGGAGCTTGGTGAGCCGAGAAGAGCGAGTGTGAACAGCTTTGGGTTTGGGGGCACAAATGCGCATGCCATTCTCGAACAATATATCCCTCCTCCTACGGCGGCTCAAGAAGCATCTCGAGAGCTTCAGGGCACTGTGGTACTACCATTTGTCTTTTCAAGTAACTCTGAACAATCACTTGCTACGTTGCTACAATCTTACGCGCAATGGCTCGATGATCATCCCACGGCAAACCTTCAGGAGTTGTCACACGTCTTGCATTCTCGACGATCAAAGCTGGCCATTCGGACATACTTGTCAGCTTCTACGATCAAGCAGCTATCTTCCAAAATATACGAGAGATTGGCTTCAGTGAAAGCCGATTCACTCACCATCTTTGGGGTACGCGCAAACTCCTCTTCTCGACAAGCGAAGATTCTAGGAGTCTTCACTGGACAGGGTGCCCATAGACCTGCTATGGGGAAGATACTGCTCAAGATACCGTTCCTGCGTCGCAAATTCGACTTTCTCGAAGGGATTCTGGCAGACCTGCCCGAGAAAGATCGTCCTACATGGTCTCTCATCGCTAAACTGCAAGACGAGGGACAAACATCCGATTTTCAGCGAGCAGATATATCACAGCCCTTACAGGCCGCTCTTCAGATCGTGTTGGTCGACCTATTGCGGCACGTTGGTGTGGAATTCCAAGCCGTTGTAGGACATTCATCTGGGGAAATTGCAGCGGCATACACCGCGGGTTTCCTTGACGCTTCAGACGCAATTCGAATCGCTTACTACCGTGGCCTATGTGTCCAGTCCATCATTACAGCTGACGGTCTCACGGGAGCCATGATTACTGCCCATATCACGTCTAAAGATGCAGATACTTTAATTAAACTTCCTGAGCTGTCAGGACGAGTCAGCATTGCGGCTGTCAGCTCTCCATCATCCGTGACAATCTCTGGTGATGCTGAGGCCATCTCGGTAGCAAGCAATATCTTAACGAAAACGGGCCATTCATCACGACCATTGCGAGTAAACGTCGCATACCACTCTCAGCATATGGCTCGATGTGCAGATCTGTATCGCGAATGTCTTACCTCTCATGATATCCGAGTTCATTCCCCTGCAGAAGGGGCACCCGTCTGGTACTCTAGTGTCGACGGATGGGGAAGATTCAAGGATTCGAATAGCCATCAACTGGCAGCTACTTACTGGACCGAGAATCTACTGAAAACAGTACACTTCTCTCAGGCTGTATCCCAAATCATGGATTCAGAAAGGGCGTGCAATCTAGGTATTGAAATCGGGGCTGTTACTGTGCTGAAAGGAGCTGTTTCTGACATTCTGTCTTCTTCTTCAACCCTCCCAGATGTAGGCCGCCCGCCAGCCTTTCCCTATATGGGTGTTCTTCAGAACGACAAAGATGAATTGGAATCTATTTCAGACACCCTCGGGTTTGTTTGGTGCTCTATAAGCTCATCGTCATCGGTAAATCTAGACGCATACACTCGCCTTTTGAATACCGATGGCGGTTTTGACCGAAAGCCAATGCCAAGCAAAATTCTGAAATCACTCCCCACCTATCCGTGGGATCATAATCGGCAGCTCTGGAGCGAATCGCGGAGACATCGCTTCTTTCGCACATGTGCAGGCAAGTCCCACTCCCTTCTAGGGGTGATGAGCCCAGAAAGCACGGAAGACGACCACCGCTGGACGAACGTGCTGAAAGCGAGCTCGATTTCATGGTTCTTTAGTCACAATAGTAGTAATTCGATGGGAAAACAAAGGAAAATGTTTCCCGTAGCTACTTACATCTCAATGGCATTGGAAGCTTCCCTGACCCTGGCAGCTGGTCGACGCATAGGATTATTGACTATAGAAGACATTGAAATCCTCCGGCCGGTGGTATTTGAACGTGAGGATTCTCAGGTCGAAACTCTGGTCTCCATGGCACTGGCAAAATCAGTTAGCAGTTCTTACATTGCAGCGGAGTTCAAGATTTACGCTTCTAGTGACGATGACGCTTCCACAGATCTGTTAAAACTCGTGGCAAGAGGGACCGTAAGGGTCATGCTAGGAATGTCGACTCAGTTGGTTTGTAATCCTGAAGCTGTTAGACTGAGTGATACACCGTCTCATGTGGATGTGGACGAATTCTATCATTCTTTTAACGATTTCTACCAGGGAACAGATGGAGTGAGACAGCTGTTGTCTGAGTTGAAACGGACACCATCTGGCTGCGCGGGAATCTTGGATTCGTTGAACCCCGAACTGCTTCGCGAAGATTATTCTTTCCATCCTGCCATGCTCGAAGGAATGATACATTCGGTGCTAGCTACTTTATGGCTTTCAACGAGTGATCAGCAATGGATGCCAAGTAGCCATATTCCGACAAAAATTGACTACATCGCAGTAAACCCATCTCTGTCAACGTCGGTTGGAACCAGAATGAAAACCTTGGGCACTGCCCAGTCTGAAAGGGGAATCATCCGGGGTAGTTCGGAGCTCATAACCAGAGACACATCACAAATTGTCGCTCGGTTAGAAGGTGTTACTTTCGCATCGCAGGCTGTTGTGGCGAAATTGCCACAAACCTTCCCATTGCCACCAACGAGAGCAGTGACCGTGAAGGAGGATTCCACAATCAAGCAGAAGATTCTGGCAACAGATACGAAAGAAGCAGCGGTAAAACATCTCCTTTCGGCTTTCATTGCCTATCTTTGCCAGGCTCTTCGATTCTCAGAAGACGACCGGCTTGGATTAGAGGATGTGCCATTGATTGAATTGGGAGTTGATTCTCTTGTCGCACTGGATATCAGGTCGTGGTTCGCAAAAGAGGTTTCGTTCAGCATTTCTGTTCTAGATGTTCTTGGAGGGTTCTCGGCATTGGAGTTAGCATCTAACGCCGTGGAAAAGATGTGTCATCGTCAGCCACCAAGTATGGAATTCCCATCTAACGAGGTTCCACAACCTTCTTTGGACTCGTATGGCCTTGATAGTCAGTCGACTTCAGGGGGAACCGCAGAAAGGTCCTTTGTCATGGTTGAAAGTCCGCCGGTACAGCAATCAGACCTTCCCCTGTGCGAATGGTCTGGACCTCTGTCCCAGGCGCAGGTGAGAGCTCGAATCTCCTATCACACTCAGATCATAGAATGATCCCCTTCCTTCTTGAAAACAAGCTAATTCTAGGGTTTTGAAAGTCCCGGTTCTGGTTTGTGCACTCATCTTTAGACGGGTCAAAGGCTCTCAATGTCTCGTTCTACTACCACTTCATCGGCCCGCTACGTATGCCTGATCTCAAAGCTGCCGTACTTACAATGGGCGAAAGACATGAAGCGTTACGCACCTGTTATTTTGTCCAGGACTCAAGGCCAATGCAAGGAATCATGATCAAATCCCGCCTTGTTCTTGAGCACAAGGCGATATCTGGCAAGGAAGATGTTGATACCGAATTCGAGCAGCTCAAGAATCACATATATGACTTGCATCATGGTGATACCATGAAGATGCTCCTTCTGACAGAATCATCAACATCCAACTATCTCCTCTTCGGTTACCATCATCTTACCATGGACGGATACAGCTTCCAGCAAGTCTTTCTGCCTGAGCTTGAAAAGCTCTACTGCGGAGAGTCTCTCAGTCCGTGCATTCGACAATTTCGAGAACACTCTCAAATGGAGCATGATGCTCTACAAAACGGGGATCTGTCAGCCGAAATTGCCTATTGGAAGACTCAGTTCCAAGAGCTTCCTCCAGTATTGCCTCTTTTCCCCATGTCTAGGACAACATCTCGAAAGAGTCTTAGCCAATATGATTACAGCCAAGTCGAGCTCGTGATTAATGCAGCGACCACCGCAAGAGTGCGGACAGTGGCTCAAAGCTTGCAATCGTCTCCATTTCACGTCTACGTAACGGTTCTCCAGGTTCTTCTCACGAAGTTACTTGGAATTGATGATTTCTGCATCGGAATTGCGGATGCCAATCGGGTGGACGAGAAGGACGCTGACGTGATCGGACTTTACCTGAACTTCCTCCCACTTCGCTTCCAACGGAATAGAGAGCAGCTATTTTCGGAAGCAGTGAAAGTTACAAGGACAACGGCTTACAATGCCATGGCGAATTCGCGATTACCTTTCGATGCCCTCCTCAAGGAATTGCACGTCCCAAGATCAGCAAAATACGCGCCGCTCTTCCAAGTTTTTGCAAACTACCGCTCTGCGCGGGTCGAGAAGGGGTCTTTTGCAGACCTTCAGGGTCGAAGTCATGACGTCCAGTTGACTAAGGCCGCCTATGATTTGGGGCTGGATATCGGCGAGGGTGTGGATGGGAAGACTCAAATTGTGTTTATGCTGCAGGCGTCGCTCTATTCTGAATCTGATGTAGAGATGATTCAGAGAAGTTACAGCCACCTGCTCGAGTCCCTGACGCTTCAACCAGACAAAGTCATTGAAGAGTTCACCGCGTACCACCCGCAGGATATCCAAAATGCTTTAGATCTGGGAAGAGGTGAGTAAAATCTCTCTACGATTATACTATATTACAGGCTAACATGGTAGTCCGAAGGCGAAGTAATTGCCTCTGAGTGGCCCGAGACATTGCTACATCGGGTGGATATAATGACACAGTCTCGAGGTTTCGATGTAGCTGTGAAGGATGCCAACGACAGCCTTACCTATGCTGAGTTGGAGAGGCGATCCAACAACATCGCCCAAGAGCTACTCAAACAGGGTCTCTGTCCCGGTGATAGGGTGGCTATTTTCCAAGAGCCCTCGGTCGATTGGGTCTGCTCCGTCTTGGCAATCATGCGTGTTGCGGCAATCTATGTGCCACTCGATCTACGAAATCCCATATCACGGCTCAAAATTATTGTATCAATCTCGAATGCGGCGATAATTCTGGTGCACAATGCAACTATAGCAGATGTCAAGAATCTCGAGTTCACGCCAGACAAAGTCGTGAATATCTCTGCGGTTCATGCTGCTATGCCATTAGATTCGACTGAACACACTTCAATGAACAATGCTCGCGCGGACTCCCCTGCTGTGCTACTATTCACGAGTGGCTCAACTGGTACGCCCAAGGGTATCACCTTGACCCACGCTAGTCTTCGCTGTGCTATTGAGTCCCATGTTGTGGCTATGAGGTTTAGCGATGGAGAGGTTGTTCTGCAACATAGCGCCTACTCGTTCGATATTTCCTTGGCTCAGATCTTTATGGGTATTAGCACAGGAGGTACTGTGTATGTCGCAAGCAAAACCCAACGAGGAGACCCTGTTGCGCTCGCCAAATTGATTCAGGCCGAGGAAATCAGTTTTTTCATAGGCACATCTTCTGAAAACCTTGCGATCATTCGGTATGGAGCAGAGTTTCTGTCTCAGAATACCTCGTGGAAGTACGCTTCCTGCGGCGGGGAACCATTCATCGAGGCTCTGCGACAGGAATTTCGAAATATCTCACTTCCTCAGCTCCGTGTTTTCAATGTATATGGTCCAGCGGAGGCCACGATCGCGGCTACACTGATGGAGGTCCTCTATCAAGATGATCCTCTTCATAGCCAAACAGAACAAATTGGCAACCAAATAACTTCGATTGGGTTTCCCTTGCCGAACTATTCTCTTTGTGTTGTTGATGATAATCTAGATCCGGTCGCAGTTGGGGTTTCGGGTGAGTTGCTTATCGGGGGCGGTGGTGTTGCTATCGGTTACCTCGAAAACGAAGAGTTGAGTAGGGAACGCTTCATTCCCGATCGGCATGGCTCTTCTGAGTTCCAGGCTCAAGGGTGGTACACATTGTTTCGCACCGGTGACCGAGCACGGTTGCAAGCTGACGGGAGCTTCATCTTCGAAGGTCGAGTCGACGGCGATACTCTCATCAAGCTTCGAGGACTTCGCATTGACTTGGGTGATATTGAGAGCACCACCTTTACCGCCGCCAATGGTAAACTGTCCGAAGTTGCGGTTTCATTGCGTGGAGAACCGCAGTTCCTCGTCGGCCACGTAGTCCTCTCACCCATGTTTGCAGCCTCGGATCTTGATGTCGACTCCTTTCTCGAGGAGTTACTCTTGAAGCTTCCCCTAGCTATGTACATGAAGCCTGCCATGTTGATTCCTGTCGATTCTCTTCCCATGACAATTCATGGCAAACGCGATCGCAAAGCTATCGTCACACTTCCGCTTGGGATGGACGATGAGGATAATAGGCTCGGGGATGTTGAGGATCTTGATTCTGTAATCACCGACGATCTTACTGAAACCGAAGAGCGGCTCAAAAGCATTTGGTTGGCCATCTTGCCAGCTGAAGCAGTTTCCGCCCGCCACCGCCAAGTATCAAATGGACAAGGCAAGAAGAACTCTGCTACTATACATTCCCATACCGATTTCTTTGCGGTTGGGGGTAATTCGTTGTTGCTAGCACAGTTGCAGGCTGAGATCAAAAAGGAGTTTGGTGTCATGTTACCTATTAAATTGCTGATGGAAGTCTGTTCTGAGGGGTTGGGCGAACTAGCAGACATGGTGGAGGCGGCTGAAGCGTGATTTCTCTCCATCGGATGAAAATAGGCCCGATGTTAGCAACTTTCAGTCATAATTTAGTCAATTTGCTCGGCGTTTTATACGGCAAGATAATATATTACTGTAATTGGACTAGTTCTGTCATCTATTAAAAGTAGTGCACAACTTGAAATAAAAATAGTAAGCTGCACGATTGCCATGATCATCAGAGCCGATTGAGTCAACGCTAGGGTCTATGTAGCAGGAGCTTCCCCTTCGGTCACCGTCTAAATGCGATGCAGTACCAGAGGTTGGAAGGGTAAGTATTGTAAGACACACCAAAAAAATGGCCATGCTTGTTCCACAAACAAGGGTTCTGGCCAATAATAACATCACGCTGATTGAAAATTTATATGATGAAATCTAGATGATTAAAGTATTGTAAATTTCAAGATTTATTAGCAAAATCATTCAAAATCATCAAAATTCTTATTTTTTTTATTGGAATTATATTTGAGGTTTATTCTGAATTTATTAAAAGTTTTAAAATCATCAAAGGCTTCAAATTTGTTGAAATTCTATTGGAAATCTTGAAAATCATCAAAATTCGAAATTTGGGGGGGAATAATTCAATATTTATTCAAATTGTTTAAAACAGTATCAAAAGATAGGAAAAACAGCAATATGTGGGTAAAAAATGTCTTACAATATTTACCCTTCCAACCTCTGTACTATAGGTTTTAGTCAGCACTGCCAGTTGCGCAGCTGCATGACACTTTCAGATACTACATTTATTTATAGGTGCGCAAGTCCTTCCAACCTGTCACTAACATACAAAAATACAAGAATTGAAGAAGCTCTCTTCCGCGTAGTCAACAACATTACAACAGCCAAGCATGGCACTGGACCCAAAAACTGAAGTTGGCATAGAGCCGCAGATCCTGACGACAACACCAGATGGTAATGGATCTGTTCATGAAAGCTCTCCGACGGAATCGGTAGAGGCGCCACCCCAAGGCCCCCGCGGCTGGAGGTTCTGGGCCATCTTCCCTCCTCTATGTCTGGCTGTCCTCCTTTCGGCACTCGAGTCGACGGTCGTCTCTACAGCTTTGCCCTCCATCACCGCGGATCTCCAGGCCGGTGCTCTCTATGTCTGGTTTGTGAACGGCTATTTCTTAACCATGACCGTCAGCCAGCCCTTTTACGGCCAGTTTGCACAACTTTTCGGGCGCCGCGGGCTCATGATCAGCTCCGTAGCACTATTCGCCCTCGGAAGTGGAATTGGAGGAGGAGCAGTGAATGCGGCTATGCTGATCGCTGGAAGGCTGATCCAGGGATTTGGAGGAGGAGGCATTGGTTTACTGACCAACATGATCATCAGTGATCTGGTATCGGAGCGAGAGCGAGGGAAGTTCTCCTCCATCCTTTTTGGAACTTTTACCCTGGGCACAGCCATAGGACCCATTGTGGGAGGAGCGTTGGTGCAACATGGCTCTTGGCGGTGGGTGTTCTACCTCAACCTACCCATTGCAGGCGTATGTCTAGTAATGCTATACTTCTTCCTTCAGGTCAGTAATCCTGAGCGGGAAATCGGATTACGAACCAAGTTGGCCCGCATCGATTGGATCGGGAACTTCCTTTTGATTGCTTCGGTCAGCAGCATACTAATTGCCCTCTCTTGTGGTGGAAGTACCTACGCTTGGTCATCGTGGCACGTTCTGGTTTCTTTATGTATCGGATTTGCGGGTTTGGCGCTCTTTGCCGTCTATGAAGGGACGTCTTTTTGTGTCGAGCCCATCCTTCCTCATCGAATCTTTGTCAGCAATCACACTACTACTATCACGCTCTATATTTCCTTCATCCAGTACCTCCTCACATACTGGATCATCTATTTCCTACCCGTCTACTTCCAAGGAGCGCTGATCGAATCCTCGACTCAGAGTGGCATCTTGCTCCTGCCGACTGTTTTATTTGGGGTTCCTGTGGCCATGATATCTGGGAACGTTCTATCAAAGACCGGGCGATACAAGCCTATCCATCTCAGCGGCCTAGGCATGCTCACCCTGGGACTCGGCTTATTCGTCAAACTGGACCAGTTCTCTAGTGTAGCTGAATACATCATCTTCCAGCTAATCGCCACCACTGGAATCGGTCTTTTGATGGCCACTCTCCTCCCTGCCGTCCATGTAGGACTTGCCGAGAGTGAGGTCGGTGTTGCTACTGCTTGCTGGGGTTTCGTACGGTCATTTGGGGGGATCTGGGGAACTGCGATTCCAGCCGCGATTTTCAATTCACAGTTCCAGAGCCAGCTAGAGAGGCGGATTCAGGACCAGACGGTCCTGACTACCTTGGGAAGTGGGGCGGCGTATTCGAAGGTTTCGGGGGACTATATTAGAAACCTTTCGCCTGAGGTGAGCAGCGAGGTAATTTCTATTTATACTCACGCGTTGAAGGTGACCTGGATCGTAGCTGTGGTTATTAGTGGAGTTTCATTTGCGGTTGGGTTCCTGGAACGGGAGATCCCATTGAGAACGACCGTTAAGTCGGATTATGGATTGAAGGAAAAGTCTGAGAAACTATCGGAAGGTGAGCCTTAAGTCAGGCTATGTAGAGTGATTGAACGAATAAATTTTCTGCTTTTTTAGGTCTGTCTTACTGTAGCCGCCTGCCAGCAGTGTATTAGAGCTGCTCGAACTTTGGCAAGTAATGTATAAGAATTAAAGAGCAACTAAACGAAAATCCCGTTATAAACCCTGCCACTCTTGAGATCAAGTAATAAATCAAAGAGCATCTCTTAGAAATAAGGTATCATTTTTATAAATCTGATTTGATTTCTGATTTCATCTTTCGTTCTGTGGTATATTGCTCTTTTATCGGATTAGGAAGGGTTCCAAAGGAGCTTCTATATAGTTTCGATACTAATTGAAGATGAGTTTACAGCAACTACAGAAGAGGTAATAAAGGCAGCGGCGGGGATGGTGCACCACTCGGGAACAAACAACTAAATGGCACGATTTTCAAAACAATATGTTTCTAATAGAGACGATGTTCGTGATTTTGCATGCTTACTTGATTCAAATACGTTGGTGCATCTCCTATACATAGTCTAACAGCCTCCTTCGCCACATGCTAGGTCGACCAACTGTGCCGCAATACTACTGCATTACTTTTTAATCCAGACTGAAACTAAAACTCACACATAGATCTACCAAGAGTACCGCAGTACTAGTCTACAGCCTCTGACTCAAACCAAGTCTACTAACCCGGTCACAATCACAAACAATCCCATTGTCCTGCTCACTGCTTTCCAACTCACCATCGCACCACTTCCCACCTCAGATTTCGGCCTAGAGTTTAGGTCAAGTCATACCTAGTCTATCTACAATACCAACATAACGCCATCTACCATCTCTCCCTCCTCGCATCCACTGCCCAGAAGATAGATCAGCTAGCATGGGGATAGCAAACGGGCTTCGAATTCCATTTACCTTACCTTACTACTGAGTAAGTAATCCTAATCCCGTCATTCCCTGATCAAGCATTTTCTAAAGCGTTTTCTGAATCGATTATAAATCATTGACAGCATGGGGTATGGGGTTCTGGCCCCGGCCCCGGCCTTGTCGCAACTAGGTCTTTAGCTACGAGTATAACATTGCCACGCCAACTCACTCGAATATAACCCCGGAAGCCCCAATCTGCATTCTTACTCGCCGACACAACCATATAAAAAATAACAGAGTAGCAACTAGCAAGCTCCATAGCCACATATAAGATAACAAAAGTTTTTCCCTCGCACCAATAACTTACATGCGATTGGCAATTCCCATCGAAACAGTGAGTCCTTTTTCGTATACTACTCGAACTGTCTACTAATATATTCGGAATCTCCGTGCAACTTTCACTCCAAAACATTCTGAGCTTATACATGCTCTTCTCAAATAAATATACACAGAACACCAACGCATAGCCAAGCGCCCCTGCGTCGCATCCAAAACACCCAGAAGCGTACCTAACCCCATCCCCCATCTCCCAACTCAAAACCTCCTCCTCTACTCCCCTACCTACCACCACAATCACATTTCCAACGTTGAGAAAATCAGTCCTGTCTAAACACTAGAGTGATCCAATATATATCTCTTCTACTTCTTTTGCTTCTTTTTGCTTTTATTCAGAATAAATAAATAAATAAATAAATATCATTTACTCGAGTATTATAAATGATATTTAATAGCGATGTCGGAAAGAAAGAAAGATGATATATCAATATCAAATCGCCGTATTCTTACCGGAAGTAAACAGGGCTGGGCACTGGGTAAGGTATACCCAGGGTAACCTGGGGTATAACCCGGTCGGTATTACATCCAACTTTATCTTTACGGGGTAAAGTAATCATTCTGTAGATTGCCTGGGTATCTGGAGTATCTATAAGGTATATAGTATATATTGGGGATATTTGGGGGTATATTTGAAAGATTATAGATATTATAGAATAATAATTTTTTATTCAAATTATAATATAATTTTGAAATCAAATAGGGAAAAAATGAAGATATATTATTTGCTTATTCTAAAATAACTATTGATGACTTTTGTATAGCTTCTTTAAGAGCTTTATCTTTATAGGTTTTTCGTTTTTCCTATATTATCTATTAATCTTCTATTATTTTATACCTTTGAACATTATATATAACTTCTGTTATCTTTTTAGTTTCCTTTGTTTTAATTTCTTTAATACAATATTCTTGAAATATAGAACCAGAAATAATAATAATTTTCTCGATTTCAATATCATTATCATTATTATTATTATCAATATCAACAATCTCAATATTTTCTTCTTTTTCTTCTTGAAATAGAACTCCTTATATATATAAACAAAGTATATATCGAATAATATTATTAAATAAACTAATTCTATATTTAAAAACTAATAATCCAGTAGTACTAAAAATATATTCTAAAAGAGTAGATATAATTGAAATAAATAAATAGTTTTTTCAAATCTGAAAAAGAATTGGAAAGCTGTATTGAAACTTTATCTACTATTTAATTATATCGTTAATTATATACTTATTTCGAATAATACAAAAAACTTTTAAATATCGATTTAATTCTGATTCAAGAATTGATATATAAATAATTATAGATAACTTAAATCGATCAAAATCTATATATAGATTAGTATTAAAATCGAAATCAATAATCAAAATAATTGAAATAAAATCGTCATTGTTATCGTTATTAATATATATATCTCGAATTTCTTATTCTACAAATATTCGAATTTGATCAATATATATTTTATACTTCGAAAATACAGATGTGAGAATCACAGCAAAGAATCGGTTAATTTCGAATAACAGTAGGTTTAGGTTTAGAATCAAAACTTTTCATTACTTTTTCTAAATGGTATCGAAGAATTCCCCTCTATATAGGTGAAAACTCTTCAAACTAGCGTACAATTCGGCCCGCTTTCGGCTAGCCTTAGTTTCGTAGTTGAGGTTCGTAACAGAGCCTTCCTTTCCGAGGCTTTCGTCCTCGAAAGCCTGTGAAATGAAACCATTTAAGTTGAAATATCCAATCAAAACTAATATCATTCGATGTTGTATTGTATGCCTTTTCGTGAAACCATCGATATTGTGTTGTATGCCTTTTCGTAAAATCATCGTAGATCCATCGATATTGTGTTGTATGCTTTTTCGTAGAACCATCGATATTGTGTTGTATGCTTTTTCGTAGAATCATCGATATTGTGTTGTATGCCTTTTCGTAGAATCATCGTATTGTGTTGTATGCCTTTTCGTAGAACCATCGTAGATCCATCGAAATCCTTTCAATTCTTCTAATTCCTCCATTCCTAACTCTATAATAGTCGGCCGAGCTGAAACTCCAATGGAGAACTCTATACAACGACTAAATCCATAATAATTCCTCCAATAATGAAATTATAATGCCTACATCTTCATTTTATGAAGTTCAGCATTTTCACTTCTTTGAAAACTCTTCAATATCACTTAAAAACCCCTGTATGTATATTCATTTTCGATCCACTTTCAATTCGATTTTGGTACGATTTCGATACGATTTCGATAGGTATGCTTTCGATTCGGATTCGGTATGCTTTCGATTCGGATTCGGTATGCTTTCGATTTGGATTCGGTATGCTTTTGGTTTGGGTTCGGTATGCTTTTGATTCGGATTCGGTATACTTTCGATTTGGATTTGGTATGCTTTCGATTTAGTATGCTTTCGATTTGGTATACTTTCGATTTGGTATGCTTTCGATTTGGTATGCTTTCGATTTGGTATGCTTTCGATTCAAATTCAGTCTTTTTTGGATCGACATCCTCGTCGATTTCAATGATCCTGTAGGTTCGGTAAATAATAAAAGGGGGAGGGTTTTCAACTTGCTTTTTCTTTTGAAACCTGAAACATAAACATATTATATCCTTTAATACTATTAAATTTGCATCAAAAAAATGATAACTCCAGTAAATACTGTTTCGTCTTCAACTAATATACTAGCTTTCCAATATGGATCCAATTATTTACAATCAGTTTTCACCAATGATCCTCTAGAATCATACAAGGGCTAGCTTTACCCCTCCTTTTGAAAGAAGTCTGGCATTCCGTCAAAAGAAAAAGGCTTCAAGCATTCCGCCAAGGTTCTATTTGAAACAGAAATACAATTAATATCGTATATGAATTCGTTTATTATACTCTTTAAAGATAATACCATTATATTCCTTAACGATAATACCAAAAGCTTTATCATTATCATTATAAATCCACTCATTGTACTCCTCAAAGATAATACCAAAGACTTCATTATCATCATTTCAACTTCAATATCTTCAACTTTCAATATCTTCAATTTCAATATCTTCAACTTCAATATCTTCAACTTTTCCAACAACTTTTATATTCAAATTCTTCACTTTTCCAATAGGATCCCAAAGGTTCTCCATATGCTTTTGTTTTTTCGTTCTTTTGTTTGAATGATTTATATGATTTAAAAATTCGCTTTCGAATTTCGTAAAATAAAATAGAGTTCGATTTGTGCATTATATTCATATCTTTCGAATAAATTCTTTCAATTCCTTTTCTTGTTTTTTTGCTTCGAAGGTTTTTCGTAGTATTTTTGGTAGGTTTTCGACAATATTCCGAAGGGTTTTCGAAGGTTCGTTTCGAGGCTAAATTCGTATATGTTTTGAGGGTAATTTTCGAAGGGTTTTCGAAGGTTCGTTTTGAGGTCAAATTCGTATATGTTTTGAAGGTAAATTTCGAAGGGTTTTCGAAGGTTCGTTTTGAGGTCAAATTCGTATATGTTTTGAAGGTAAATTTCGAAGGGTTTTCGAAGGTTCGTTTTGAGGTCAAATTCGTATGTGTTTTGAAGGTAAATTTCGAAAGGTTTTCGAAGGTTTTCGATAATATTCCGAAGGGTTTTCGAAGGGTTTTCGAAGGGTTTTCGAAGGGTTTTCGAAGGGTTTTCGAAGGGTTTTCGAAGGTTTTTCGAAGGTTCGAATGAATCAAAAAAATGAGGTTATTCCCAAAATTAATCGACGAGTTGCTCTCAAGGGTGAATGAAAAGAATTGTGAGAATCACAGCAAAGAATCGGTTAATTTCGAATAACAGTAGGTTTAGGTTTAGAATCAAAACTTTTCATTACTTTTTCTAAATGGTATCGAAGAATTCCCCTCTATATAGGTGAAAACTCTTCAAACTAGCGTACAATTCGGCCCGCTTTCGGCTAGCCTTAGTTTCGTAGTTGAGGTTCGTAACAACAGATTTAATATATACAATTGTTTTTAAATATACTAGCACTTTATTTCCATCTTTGGCTTTATATAAATATTCAATTAAATCAAGTTTGTGACAAAAATCAAGGACTAAAGCTATTTATGTATAATATATATTTATATTGGATTCGTAATATTTTTCAAGTATTTCGAGAACAGCTTTAATAGTAATTTGAAGAGTAGGATAATTATTATTAATTGTTATTTTGTGTATTTGTCGAATCAGAAAAATATAAATTGGTATTATATTTTGAAATGTAAAATAGATATCAACTTATATTTTTATAATTAACAAATAAAAACATACAAAGAATTGCTTTAATTTAATTAATACTAATTAATCATTATCAATAAGAAACAAATTCTCTTTGATAGATTTATCCCAAATTTGTATAACTAAAATAATTATAATAAGTATTTATTAATATAAAACTTTTGAAAGTATATTATCGATAGAATTCCAACGAACTAATATATCAAAAAAGAGGCAACAAAAATTGATTTTATATATATTATATTATTATTTGAATGCATCGCGGAATTTTCTTTTGTTTCGAAACACTAAAACGATATTATATAATTTAAACAACATTGAATATACAAGAATATCATTGGCATACAGATTATAGGCTTGATTGGATTAGAATTTGTAAATATATCGAATTTCGGAAGATTCGGATTTTAATATATTCAAATCTATAAACTTATTAATATTAATCAAAAATAATAATAAAAAAGAACTTGTCTACTTATACAACAATATTATTTATATATCCAAAACATCAGACATCTCTATTAATTCTATTAAAATAGATGGAATACTATATTGTGAGAAAGTTGGGATATCAAGGCCTAACACGTAGCTAGTTCGTAGTCATATGGTCACATGACTCTTCGTAGTTAGGTATAAGAGAGGGCTCTGCTCCCCTCTCCTTGAAAGAATTCAATCGTTTTTCCACTAGTCTTTTTGTACCCCATTTGTGCACAACCCAAACCATTGTCTAAACCTACTAGTTTTACTACTTGAAGCCTCTACAATGTAATCTGATCAGTTCCAATTCCCATTTCCCCTCGCAGCGTGCTATCGGGACGCACGTATCTCGACCTACCTCTTTCACAATATCTTCTCCTTTTCCAAAAGAATTATATAATTTATAAAAATTATTCTTTCAAAATAATTAAGCATAATATTATTATAATTAGTATTATTATATATAATCGAAATTATTGCTTTAATAATACCAAAATCATTTGTAATATCGAGGAGCTTTTGTATAAAATATTTATTAGTATAAAAGGGATCAGTAAATTCAATAATATCAAGAATCGATTACTGAATATTATTAATTGAAAAAATATAATATATAATAACAATGATATAATCTAATCAATTGTATTCAGATTATTCATTTATAATTAATGAAAAACATTCTTTATTATCAATATACTTTTGAAATTCTTTTGTTTTGATTGTTTTCGTATTTTCGAAATCCTTTTTCAAATCCTTTATAAATTAATGATACAATACATTTTTAGTAATAGATATAATAAACTTAATAAAATCATTAAATTGCATTTGATCTACAATATTGAATGAAAAATTGTTTTTGATAATAAATTGTAAAAGAAAATGATGATAATGGTGATGATATTGATCTATTGATAATTTTGAAGATAAAAAGAATGGTTTGGGATCTCCTATAGTTTGAATTTAAGCCGCTATTTAAGCTTTCTCTTTATCTTCAGATACTGCAATACCTAAATACTTTTTATAATAATATAACTTGAAATTATTGATATTATTGATAATTCTTGATATAATTTTTGTATAAATATAATCTGATTGGATATATTTAATTTGTATTTAATATATTTGCTTTGGATCTTCTAAAACATAACAAAAAAAGAAAGGATTTGGATCTTTGAATAAGAAGGCTTTTGTAATTCCAAGAAATAATATATTCGATGAATATAGAATTGATTATAAATATTAAAGAATATCACCAATAGATTGCCTAATGCGTTTGTTATTAGTATTATTTAAAAGAAGAAGTATATTTCGATCAATAAATCCAAAAACAGTATTATCAATATTATTACATAATAAATATGAATTATCTGATAGATTATCTTGATCCACCATATTACTACTATTGGCATAGAAAGATATAATTGATATAATTATTTGAAGAAAAAGAAATTTATAAAATAATATATTAAATAAAATAATACAAATTTTTAATAATATAATTCGAATAATATAATCTGATATTCTTGATTTTATTATATAATTAAAAATAACCTTCTTTTTAGATAATAATTATAAAATGATCATATAATATTTACTCATAAATACCCCGGGTACCCGGGTTATTTGACGGGTATATACCCCGTAAAAACTTACGGGATAGGGTATACTACCCCATAAAGCCAGATACCCCGGGTAGGGTACGGGTGCCCAGCCCTGGAAGTAAAGATAGAAAAAACTTCACATCGATACAATACACAATACACACCATACAACTAGCAACTACGCAGACAATTCTGCAATTGCAATTCAGGCCACGACCTACAACTCGCAACTTATAAAGTATTAGGTTCCCTATTTCCCATGAATCCAATTTGCTTGACTAAATAAATAAATATTGGTTTGGTGGTAATGCCAGACGTCTCCCTGCGGTCAAGTCAGTGAAGGTGTTTGTATGGTTTGTTTTAAAGGGACGGTATTAAGTATCAAGTATCAATTATCACCCCCGAAAGACGGTTGATTAGTAGTGGTAGTTATAATAATTGCGAGTTTGGAGTTTGAAGTAAATGCAAAGAGGGAAGATGGATGGTTTGTTTCTTATATTTAACTTCTTTATATCGTCAAATGAATAAATAACCTCGGATTAAGTATAAGATTACAAAATATAAATCATATAATCTTCAATATTAAAACTTATTAAAATCTATTAAAGTTTATCAAAACCTATCAAAATCTATCAAAACCTATCAAAACCTATCAAAGTCTATCAAAGCTTCTTACCCGTCACTCTATCATCAATATCCCATCTATATATCCCCTATCCCTCCCCCCCCACCTCCCTCAACCCCCTCTCAAACTCCTCATCCAAACCCCTCAAATCCGTCCCCCTCCCCTCCGGCAAAAACCAATAAACCCCCGTCCCCAAAGCCCCCACACCGCCCGCCACAAAAAACGTACTCCTCTTCCCCGCCACCTCCTGAATCGGGCTAAAAACCTGCGTCCCAACCGCCGCCCCCGCCTTCCCAAACCCAGCACTAACCCCATAACCCAGGCCCCTTATAGCCGTCGGGAAACTCTCCGCACTAATAAGACCAATCGTAGCACCGGGACCCATGTGTCCCAAAGAGGCAAAGAGTCCGTAGAGGACGATGAAAGCTGGGAGGTTGGTGGAGGTGGTGAGGGTCGAGTAGTTACCTCCTATGATGAAACCGAGGATGATGTAGCCCGAGAATCCGAGGATGCCGGTCCATTTTCTGCCAATGCGGTTTACGAGATGCATTCCTATTAGTACTCCTGGGATGGGGAAGATGGCGAGGATGAATTGCCATATAGCTACCGTGCGGACGTTTTTTCCCGGAACGAGACCATTGATAATGGCGGCACTCATGATACTATTTGGGAAATTGACGAAATCGTATAGAAAAAAGGCGGTACTGGTGCCTAAACACCGCAATCCGTATTTGCGGATGATAAATCTCCATGGTATAGCTCGTTTCCTCAGATTAGATTTTTGAAAGAGTTTTCCATCCGTCATGCGCAGACGAAAGAGTATGACGAAGAGAGGGAGAATGGTACTTATGCTATAGATAGCGTGGAAGGCGACGGTGAGATTATTATTTGAGGCGAGCAGAGCGAGAAGATAGACTAATGTGCAAGTAGGAGAACCGGTTGTAGCCATCATGGTAGAGATAAAGACTTGGATAGGACCTCTCTTCTCATCGAAATGATCAGCTGATCCTTCGAGGGCTGCAGCTGCTGAAGTGGGATATTCACCTCCTACGCCCACACCTGCAATACCACGAGCGATGGTGAGGAACCAAAGCATATTGTGGGACGGATGTACCTGGAAAGCGAGAGTGGAGAGTAGGGAACCGATTATTACGAGGGAGGATGTAAATAACATGCCTCCTTTACGGGAGAATTTATCAGAGGTGTAACCGAGGATTAAAATCCCTATGACGGAACCAACGAGGAGGGCGTTGGAAATTCGGGTTTGGATCGTGGAGGTGTAGACTTTGGTTCCTAAGAGATGGTTGAATACTACATTTGTACTCGATGCCTGTGATTGTTAGATATACAGTATAACATTGTGTGTGATATTGAGTAAGAATTCCTAGAAACTTACTAAACCTTGCTGATATCCATCCGAATAGTTCGCCATTGCCTAAAATTACCATCAATACTATTCTCGAATACTGCCCTAGATCTAAAACTTACAGATCCCGAAATTGTCCATATAGACCCAGCTCTCGAGTTGGTAGACTCAGTATCCGATTCCACATCTCTCAACTCTGCAGCCGAATTATCTTTCAAATATTTTTCTCCAACAACCGGAGCGAAATCCCGGTCCACGATATCTTGTGATCCAGCCATTATCAAAAATTGCCGCACGATTGTTGAAATTCCTTACAATCTCATCCGGATTCCATTCAATCTGAAATCCGGCGAATCCTCACATGAATTATCCAAAACTTCACTTAAAGTCCTTCTTCGCTCGCTCCTCCTTTCCTTCACTGGAAAAAGAAAGGAAAGAAAAACCCCTCCAAACCCACAAGAAATATACCCATCATATACCCCTCCACCCCACCTCAAAAAATCCACCATCCAACCCATATCTAAAATCTCCACACCCACATCCACTATCCGATCGTACAATCCACGCACATCGAAAAACTTTTCTACCCAACCTGCATATCTATTATCCACGCCTTCTCAAAAATTCAAAAAAGCAGGTTACAAAAAACTGGACCCATCTCCACCATCTCCATCTCCATCTCCAATACCGCCTTCGCGGCATGAAAGGAGTGGGGCTATTGGGTGGAGGCCCAGTAGTATCCGACGCATCTGGTATGTCCTCGGAATATTATACCCGGTATTATGTATAGTATTTCAAGATGGTTTATCAAATTGTCATGATATGAGGCGTAGAAATGGGGATTAAAGGCAGCTATTGCAACGGCATACCGTCAAACCGACAGTATTATTTCTTTGCTTTTTCATTATTGTGCTGATTATTCCTACAATGACCAGGTCACTCGCTACCACTTCTTCCATCCTTCCATCCTTCCATCACAATATTTATGCTTCCAGTATACTTCATCCGCCACTGTTCTCATACCGCCTGTACCCCGTTCCCCCTCAAAACCAATCTCGACTTGTCCTTTGATTACATGATGTATTTACACCCATTCGTCCGTAAAAACTGCTCGGATCAACCTCCCACTTCTTCTCCAGATCAGCCCCTCAATATCAGCGCGATACTACATCCATATCCGCACAATCAAATAGACGTCAGAAAAAAGTAGTCCCAGCTTCCCTCATAAACACATATATGCTACGAAAAACACTAACTCCCAACTCATCGCTGATGAAAAATTCTCGTGTTTATGTATATCCCTCATATGCATGCAATTCCAATTCGACCATTGTGCCAAACCCAATGCCCCCCGAAAGACGCTTCATGTACTGCGCTTTTCCCGAACTACCAAAAGAATAATATTGACAAATGCAAATACAAAGGAAAGGTTTTTTTCGTTCGAAAAGTAGAAGAAAGGTATCATGACCGCGGAGAAGAATAGTCGAAGGCAAGTACTCATCATAACTCAATTCATAAAACTTCCCCTAGCACTAGACTGAGAACTTCCACTATCGCTTGGTGTTTGTGGTTCGATGGAAACCTGGTTCTTAATCGCAACAATCCATTCATGTTGCAAAAGCTCAGGCGCCGAAGCACGTTTTTTGGGGTCTCTAATGAAGCATTTCTTGATGAAATCAATACCTTGAGGACTGAGTTGATCTGGTGATGGCATTTGAGGAGGATTGCCTTGGGCAATATTGTACATGATGGCCCATTCGTTGTCGAGAGATGTCCACGGTCGACGACCTGTAGCCATTTCAAGAATGACGCAGCCGAGTGACCAGATATCGACTGAACCAGGTCGTCCTGGATTCTCTCCTTTGATTACTTCAGGAGACATGTACATAGGGGTACCAGTCATGGATTTATTTCTGTTGGCGAGGGTCGCCGTAGTCGCAGCAACGAGAGTTTTACCTTGACGAGCAATAACCTTTGCGGCACCAAAATCTACATATTTAATCACACCGTTATGATCAAGGAGAATATCTAAAGTCATGGTTAGATAAATGATCGTTATGAGAAGGCAAAAGAAAACTTACTTTCTGGTTTAATGTCACGATGAACAATGCCGCTTTCGTGAAGATATGCCAGACCTTCAAGAAGTTGCAAAGCATATACCATTATAACCTGTTCATCCTCGATTCTCCCATGCTCCAACAGACCTGCAAGTGACCCACCAGAACAGTACTCCATGAAAATATAGACTTTGTCGCGATGAACTTCGATTCCGTGATATGAGACAACGTTGGGATGATCGAGAACCTCCAAAACGTGCATCTCATCCGATATTTGAGCAGCAATTGTGGGGATAAGATTAGGGTCTTGTAGACGAATTTCTTTCACAGCCATAAGATGACCCGAGTCCAGATTGATCGCAGCGTACACTGATCCAAAGGTACCGCCACCAACGAAGTTTCCTTGTTGCCAGCGCATATTGATATTGGATGGAGAAGCAGAAAGATGTGTGAGAGATCGGTCTGCTTCATTATTTTCTTCAAGAACTCTGCCAAGAGCTTGCCTTTCTGCCTCTATGACCTTTCGTTCTTCATCAAGATCAGCTATCAGTTCGAGGCGTTGGTTAAGAACAAATGCAGCTGATTCTTCATCGTCAGCCATTCCCCTGATATCCATCTTCCTAAATTGGCCATTCAATGTTTCCACGCGCTGTTTCTCTGCTTGAGCGGCCAAGTTTGATTTTGCACCCATAATATCGAAATGTGAAATCAATAGAGACATACATCCCGAGACTTTCGATCGAAGCCTTGTATACTCGTCTTCTCCGAGTGCTAATATATGCTGACCTTGGGTCATACCCATGGCAAATTCAAGTGCAAGAACCGCCCATCTGAAAGTTTTACGATCCGTTGGAACGCAGTCATCACAAATGAAGCTCACCCAATCCAGGGCGATCTTTGTGAGCTTGATGTTGTTCATTTGTTTCCGATTTCGATCCATATAAGGTAAAGACCTCTGACCAAACTCAGTAGCGAAAATGAAACAGGTTTGGATGAGTTCTTGGCATTCCAGCCCTTCCGTTTGTTTTCGGACAATTTCCACACTGTCCATGATCAAATTCGATAATTTATACACGACTTTCTTAATGTCAGTCAATTTGATGTGAACTTTCTTGAGATGGGATCTTTGTTCAACCACCATATCTAGATGTAAGCCGATGGAGTCCAAGAATGCCAAACGAGCATTTGATAGTCTGGCTTGTGACCCATCTGCGATAAGTCTAAGATGCCCCACTTTCAAATCTATGTTGATGTTTATCAAAGCCGAATCGACTTGACGACCATCCCATCCTATTGGGACTTCGGGGCGAAGAACTAATATGTAAGGGTTGCTGGTATCTTCTTGTACATCTTCTGTGTGATAGCATGTTCCTAGGATGGATTGAATATCCTGAGGTCGATTGTACAAAGAAGGAGAGGCTATGAGGAAAATACCATCGTGCTCGATGCTCGCAGTATAAACCAAAAAGTGACCTGTTTCAATAAGCCTTGAGTATAGTTCCTGCAAGCCACTTTGCTTCATAGCGATGCTGAAATCCGTCGAGTTTTCGAAACGATCACTCAGAACCCTGGAAAATCGTTGTAACATACGCTGTCGCACACGAACGGAATCTAGACTCTGCTTATAACGCTTTGTCATCTCGGCAGCTGTTTCCTTTGGCTTTCTCACCATTTCTTTTTCGAAAGTGGTATTCAGACGAAAGAAGGCCTTATGGGTTAGAGAACTAAATTGCTCGGCCACCTCAACATCACCACCTTGTAGATGTCGTCCGATCTCGTTAGAAAAGTCCCATTCCTGCTCAAGCACTTCTGCTTCTTTGAAAGTGTTTTTGTTTCCACCAAGTTTCCAATTGAGCATCTTGAAGTAAAACTTGAGCGCATCCAGAACTACCTGATCAAAAGACTCATCAATACAAGGTGGTAAATCCCACCCAGGCTCAGGATTCGATATGGTTAGGTACTCTTGCTTAATCAGTATGGCCAGTTTGAGTAATATTCTAAACTGCGAAATCATTTGCTCAGCCATCATTGCGTTTTGTTGGGTGGAATCTCGCATCTTCTTTGCATACTGTAGCCGAACCTTGATAATCTCTTCGATAAGGCGTGAAGGAAAGTTTATGAGAGTAAGTAATTCTTCAATATAAGGAGGTAAATGACGTTTTGCGAACCCCTCCGAGTTCTCAATAAGAGTATTCTTCGCTTTCATGATGACCTCAGACACACCTAGAAGTATACTTTTATCACCCTGCAAAGACCTCAACCCATCCTCCTTAAGCAACCTATCAATGAACGATGATTTGTCGGAAAGTCCATGCCCTGAAGGCGAGCGCTGTCTCACTTTGTTGAAGTCAAGTTCCGGATTCCCCACCCAGTTTTGTAGAATAGCAAGCTCAATGTTAATGAGTTCGGTGGTATTATGCCATGATATGACAGCATCGCAAGTGGCAGCGAATTGCGTAGACGCTGCCAATTTATTCGCCATTTCTAAGCCAGTGCGAGATGGGTATAGACTTTCACACTTCTCAATTTTCGCGACTATGTCCCGTACTTGATCAATAGGTGACTTTCCAGCCTCACTCTCACCTTGCACTTGAAACTTAATAATCTCCTCTAGGACAGTATCGAGGTTGGCCCGGGTATCTTCTAGTATTCGTCGCTGGGCTCCTAAACTTCTTCCGCATACCTTTGATCGTATCCCGAGCCAGATCTCTGTGCCAATATTCTCTGCTTTATTTTCTGAATTACCGATAAGACGTTTCTTCTCCTGCCTGACCACGTCTCCCGTCAATACAGATGCCAACATCCCATGCCATTCCAGACGTTCTCTATTTGCGGGATCTTTCAAATCTTCTGCTGTAGGTTGTATGTCATCATTGTTGTAAAAAAGTACAGTCTCTTGGTCGAACGGGTCGCCATCGAATTGTAGCTCTGATGGCGATTCCTCCTCGGTATCTGATCCTGTTCCATATCCAAGACTTGGAGTATAAGGTTCAAAATATTCGAATGGCTCATTTTGCCTTAACCGTTGTACATAAGCCCTTTCTTGCGCACGATATGCGCCACCGGGATCCTGTCTATTAAATCTTGAGGAGGTTGAACCAGATCGATGGCGATCCGAGATTGACATGTATGGAGCTTGCGGGGGCCTCCGCGCAGGCGCGTATGTACTTGAAGGAGTACGAGCTGGTGCCGTAGGCCTCTGAGATCTGGCGGTTGCGCCATTCAACGGACTTTGTTGTGGATTACTGAATGCAGTTTCGCGACCATATATTGCACCATTTGTTTCGGAATTGCTGCCTCGACTACGTATGCTTGAATTCATACTATTCATTTGGGGTCGAGGGTCGATAGGGAGAAAGGTATCGGGAAGCACATCGTGTGCAGCATCAGGGCTTAAATGTTGAACAAAGTCTTGTGAATCTGCAGAGGAGCCTGAGCCTGCCGAATCGCTGGTTTCAATATGTGGACGCTCCATGATCACCGAAGATTTTAATGATTCAAATCTTTGGCCGTCGTCCCCGTGTGTGAAGCGTACAGCACGAGGTGAAATCTCCGAGCTCATGACCAAGAGTAGTACTGAGTGTTAATTAGAAAAATCAGAGGTTGCGGGTGCCAAAAGTAATTTGCCTTTGTCTAGCGTCGATAGGAAGTCATCCTGGTCCCGATAAAGCAGGGGGGTGTGACAGTGGTTGATTTTAAGTGAAGTGAAGTGGTACGGAGAATTGTTTATAGTGATTGTCTAGAACTTTAATTCAAAGAAGAAGAAAATATCGATGTTTGAGAATTTAATTAAAAACAAAGATACTTTGTAGATATAAGAGGAAAAAAGTCGAATCGAGGGGAATCTGGGTAGGCAGGTAGAATATTAGAATATTATCTAGTAGATGGGATGGGAATCATAGGATGGATTTAAAAGATTACTTATTAGGTATTGAAGAGCTTCAAAAGAAAAAGAAAAGTACCAAGTAGGTAAGGTTATAGTAAGGTCAGGTAATAGATATGATTGGTTATTGGTTTTATTGATTGGTACACAATCGATGATCATTAAAAGCCCGATTAAAGACAAAATTATCCGATTTTGATTGATGGATATCATGGATCGTGAACGGATCGAATTCAGATTTACTACCTAACCTAATGTTCATCCTATGATTTTTATTTGTTGATCGATACCGAACACCGAAGTGAATAATTTGAATTAATACTGAACTTTAATTTCAAATACTACTTAGTACTTTAGATAGTATAGTTATCTAATAGATAAATATCGATTCTATTTTCTATTTTCTCTATCGAATCCTTCTCTATTCTACTCTACTGCACTCTACTCTACTAAACCACGAGAGAAGATATGGACCATCACTCCAAACAAATCAACCCCACGACATCCTGTCACTTTTGCCATTCACGCCCTACGACGATCTTGTCCCTCACTTTCAATGATACCCATTTTTGAAGAGTTTCAAAGTGAATCATTGAAAGCTAAGCCACAACTTTACCAAAACTCTATACATATGCGCACCTGGATTAATGGAAGCGAACAAAGGGGGTTCACTGATATCCATGGATGTCACAATCACAACCGGGGGATCTTTACTGGAGGCTGTAAATTAACTGATAGGATATTGATGTGTCGAGGCTTGAGAATTTTGAGGCTAACTTGGCCAACTATGGACAGCACATATAATGCTGTATTCAAGTCAGGTAGGTATGCACTGGCGCCATGGAAGATGAAGATCATGAATCTGAGAACTGCTTTAGTTCTACTAATGGATTGAGAGATTGTACTCCCTTGACGTTAATTATTTTCTTGATCCGTTCATCCATCTTAGCCTTTCTAGCGCAGAGAGCTATAGTGGTTTGGGTGCTTGCCCTCAAAATAATAATAACAAAGCAAGCTCCCCTTTCAGTCCCCAAATCAACCAGTTCTATTTAGTATTCCGTATCAATCAATTGTACGAAGTGTACGAGCCGAAATACCAGAAAGGTTGACGAGCTGGCTGCTTTAATATAAAAAAAGAATGTTCCAATGATCTCGCACATGCATCGGAGAAAAGGTTCCGATGCTTAAAGATAGTCCCGTGTGGAACGCGTCGAGACATGGAAATATTATATTGCTAATCGCGATTGATTGCTCTGCATACATAGCATTTGTTCATCAACAACATAATTTTCCAAAACAGATATTGCGTTGTATCAATTAGATATCACTGTATACAATACTTTACTCATGATATAACAAATATCAATATTTGCGTGCTATGTCAAGTCAAGATGCATCCCCTTTCTCCAACGCGTCGATTCACCAAGCGCGTCGACAATCTGGTGTCTTGACTCCAAGCTCACAATCAATTGGTCAAGATGATATAGGGAGTCTAGGGGGTAAGAAGCGGAAGAGAGATGGCAATTCTTTGGAGGACTTGCTCAAGGATACTTGTGTTGTCAAGGTAGGCAGTATATTTGAGTATTCCCACAGCAATATATCTTATTTGAAAATAGCCATACCCATCTAAAGTCAACACTCGACCTCGAACCCTTCAACCTATAATACTATTACCACGGTCACATCTACCACTCTCATATCTGGATATTGGATCCACAACTAATCCATTGCCTCAATCGCGACTTTTCGAGACTCATGTTAAAATATTGGAATTGGAGGAACGAATGGGAAATCAGCCAATGGTTCTCATAGCTAGATTGGATGACAATCGCACTTTATACGCAGTCGAGAGGGAATCGCGAGGATTATATGTCATTTTGCAACTCGGTTCTTGGATCAACATACATCAATTGAAGTCTTCGGCTGTTGTCGCCCAGACCGAGCGCGCAGATGTGCCGGCGAAGGGAATGCTTTTGGGTTCAGCGCATTTGGGAACCTCGACAGAACCATTGATCACACCAGAGGGAAGCAAATATAATAAGAAAAAAAGACTCGCCATCGAAGCGATACAGTCTATGATCAAACGGCCATCTACTCCACTATTACCAGAGTCCCGACCTCAATCAGTTGCTCCTGAATCATTACCCATACCAGAAGCTCAAAATGTCTCTCAAGCAACCGTTTCTTTGCCCGCCTTGGAAACGAAAACACAAGCCACAGCTCCTGAAATATTCGATAACATTAGAAATCAGTACTTCGAATCACTCTATCTCTCGAAAACTTCACTAGCCTATTTCGCGAAAGGCCCCTTATCACGAGCACGCGCGGCATTTCACCTCGACTTTGACGCAAATCTAGATATGAATGATCACATTGCATTTTTAGAAAGCCTTGTACTATCTAGTACCCTTCTCGACAAGAAATATCGCGATGGTGTACCTGCCTGTGTCTCGGCCATTGATATCCATGATCAGAGTGCCGATGATGCGATAGTTAAACCTAAAAAGAGGAAGGGCAATAAGAAGATGAAACCTGGAAAGAATGGTTTGTACCCAAATGAGGAATCACTCATTGGAAAATGGTGGATTAGTCATGATGAGGAGGCAGAGTCCGGAGCTCCAGGATCATCGAAAGACGAGATGGCGAAAACTCGCATAGCCAATTTACGTATTCGCGAAACGCAACTTCAAATGATTGTGATTCTTGAGATTCTTGCTCTACAACCTCTAGTTTCGACAACAGAGAACGTGGAGGGAGGTTTACCTAGTCTACCAAATTATGATGTTATTCAAAGCAAGGAAAGGACACCCAAAACTAGGAAACAGGACCATCTCACGATGCTCATTGATGTCCATATTGATCGATTATGCATTTGGCAGTCCATTGCAAGTGAAGCCATCAAGGCTCCGGAAACAAGCTCAGGTCCAACAGCTGCCAACACCGTGAAGCACACTGATAATATTCTCAAGGATTTTTGCATAGAAGTCATTGCGCCTTTCTTCTCAGCACGTCTCCCTGATCGTTGTGATGCCATAAATCGCAAACTTGGAGGACCAATTACCAAATCGGCCTCAAAACCTAGGATTTCTAAATCTGCAAGTTTCTCAAATACACCTACTCGACCAGGGACAGTCACTAAGCGACCTGTTCCTGTAAAGCAAAGGAAAAGCCTCCAACGTGTGTTGACAGGCGACAGAGAGAGACGTAGTATGTCAATAGGGTCGAATAGAGCCATTTCTTTGATGAGGTCTGCTACCGATCCTACCGTTCCTGGTCTTAAGAGAGAGGCCAGTGAGGCACCATCCCTGTCTAGCATACCCTCTGCCGAGTTCAAACCCCTTCATGCCAATAGAGGTGGAGTTTTGAATTCGAAAAGATTTTCACAAAGAGAGGTTGATATGAGTACACTTGCCCCAGACCCTAACTCAAAAGCAAAGAAGCAAGCTGCTATTGACGCAGAGTTGAAAGATGCCATTTCAGCACTCAAGAAGCCAAATCGTGAGCTAGCTGGTAAAGCATTGGTTGAGACTGCTGAACGAAGGTCTACCTCGGCTGGCCATCCGCGGAAGTCCAAAAAGCCCATCAGAAACCCCCTATTTCAAGGATTTCAACCGGTACAGATCAAAGCCACACCTAAGAACAACCGTCGGAAAGACGTGTTCGGTGAATCTCAATCGACTCTCAGCGGGTCGAGGGATTTTGAGCAGATGGAGGTGGGTCTGGTACCTCCATCGAGTGTACCCACCATACCACAATCCAAGGTTCGTCCCTCATACGGTCAAGACCCTTTTCGGGATTCCGTACAAGCGACTCCAAGTCGCAAATCCTTTTCTACAGCGTCTAGACCCACGAGTAATTTCATAAACCGTGACGCCGATTATGGTGCAATACCACCTTCTTCACCATTACAAATGCGTCGTTCTAGCGCACAACTATTCAACAGTATTCCTGAATCCGTGGTGAAAAGACCTGTCTCAGCTGTCCCACGAGGTATTTTGGAAACACCAATAAAAAAAACGTCACCCTCTACTTTGTATAATGGCATAGAAGAAACACCATTGAGAGAAACGTCATTAAAGGACACACCTTTAGGGAAGATATCAGAGTGGAAATTGGGTCACACTCATCCTTTTGGCCCTTCACATCAAGACCAAGAGAATTTAAGCGAGGTGCCAGTAGCACTTGAAAAGATGAAACCAACACAAATTTATAAGAAAGAGGTA
>RCTD01000047.1:0-92740 GCA_014898415.1 Stromatinia cepivora | reverse complement strand
GAAATTTGAAGGGAGAACAGCTCAATATCTATTCAAGTTGTTTAAAGCAGCATCAAAAGACAGGAAAAACAGCGATATGTGGGTAAAAAATGTCTTACAATACTTACCTCATCAACCTCCGTATATACACAAATACCCATTTGTGGGCTGCAGGGTTGTGCGTATGCGTTATTAGGGTTATCATTTTACCATACTAAATCGTATGATTCGTAACGCATGCGCACGGATGATCAGCTCATAAATTGATATGGGAGATAAGAGGTATCACGTGGTTAGCCTCCTGTGGTTCACGATTCGTGACATCTAAGAAGATATTATTAAAATAAAGTATTATTTGGAAGACCACTAAATGGCCGGACACTTGTAAATAAATTGTAGATAATATAATACACAAAAGCCATAATAGAACTGAATATACAGGATCAATTATATTCTTTAGAATCTACAATTGAAAAACTATAACTCGTAAAAAACGACTAAATATATATACACAAATACCCATTTATGGACTACAAAGTTATGCGTATACATTATTAAAGTTACCATTTTACTATACTAAATCGTATGATTCGTAACGCATACACACGGATGATCAGCTCATAAATTGATATGGGAGATAAGAGGTATCACATGGTTAGCCTCCTGTAGTTCACGATTCGTGACATTTACAATTATTAATCTTTTTGATTAACAAAATATATTCTAAAGATCTTCTAAATTTAGAAAACTTTATAATCTCTTTCATTTTTCTATTAATATTTTTTTTATTAAATAATCGATTATTCGATACTTTTATTATTAAAAACAATAATGATTACCTAAAATGAAATTGATTTCTATATTCAATATTAATATCTATAAAAAAAAAATTAATTTTTATTAATCTTCTATTATATTTTATTACCTTTTATCAATTCCTATTATATTTTATAAATTTTGAACAATTATTAGAAATCTATTGTAATTCTTCAAATCTTTTATTAATTCCTATCAATTTCTATTAATCCTTAATTATTTTTGATATATATTTTATTTTATATTATATCTTTAATAAGAAAACAATAGAAAAAACAAATTGATTAATATAAAAAACAAATCAGAGTATAAATCAATAATAATATTGAATCTATAATTATATCGAATATATCAATAATATCGAAAATTAAATTGAAGAAATATATATAATGAATTTATAAATAAAGTTGAAGAATATATCTATTATAATAATTAAAGGATCTTAACAAGAATATATTGAAAAATAAGAAAAGTTTATTGAATTATATTTAAAAAGGATTCTTTCCTTTTTGGATTCTATAATTATATAGAAACCAAAGTTAATACAAATTCGGATTCTTTAATATTTGATATATAGAAAAAATGATATTCTTTATATTACTAAATAGGATTTAAAAAGAATTTGATATTTTATATATATTTTATTTTAATAAGACAGATTATTCTTCAAATAGTATTATTAATAAAATTTGAGGAAAAGTAATTTGAAAATATAAAGAAACTATTAAATATATCATTTTGCTTTTTGAATTCCAAATCTTTAAAAAAACAATCTATTTTTATCAATAAAATCTCTAATTAGAATATACTTATATTTTATTGAATTTTAAACAAACTTTCTTTTTCAAATTCAGGAATATATTCAAATCTTCTGATTTGTAGATTAAAATCGGATTTATTATAATAAATGAATATCATTTTATTATATAATAAAAAGAATTTCGAAATAAATTTTCTATATTAGAATAATTGTAATATCTTTTACTTTAAAAAACTATATAGTTTGAATACATTATGATTTTGAATATAAAGAATCAAAAAATCATATTACAGGATAATGAATTTTGTAAATTGAATAATCATTTATATCAAATTAATATCATTTATATATCGATTGATTATCCAAATATCATTCTAATAATAATTCCTATTCCTAATAATAAAATCATTAATTATAAATTTTTGTTTTATTTATTAGATTAAACTATTGATGAAAATGGAAAATTTATATTTAAAAAGATATCCAAGATTATAGTTTTTATTAATATATACAATTTAATTAATATAATAACGAATTATTTTCGAATTTGTTTTTTGGAAAAGATTAAAAATCAAAACGAATAATATTCGCTTAAAAAAGATCCGAAAAAGTTCTGTATTATAGATATTATTAGTATATTTCATTCGAAAATTAATATAAAAGATTGAATTATAAAGTATAATGAATTTATATTATTATCATTTATCATTTATATTATAATTACCATTATTATATTTGTTATAAAAATCAATATTCCTAATATTAATATTATCATTCTATAGAGTATAAAAAAGTAAAAAATACTAGAAATATAATAAAGGATAAATCGAGGAAAAAGAAATCAGAATATATTAATAAAATATATATCTTTATTCTATACTTTTATTTTGATTCTTATAAATCTAATCCATTAACGATTGATATAATTATTTTAATCTTTTCAAATAATACTCCAATTCGAATTATGAATATCAATATAAAAGTATATATTAATATTCCATCGAAAAACTATTTTGTAATTATAATTATAATTATTACAAATTAACAATAACCAAATAAATAATAATATATCTACAAATAATATGAATTCAAAGATAAAGATCAATATTATTAATATTGATATAAAGAATAATAATACAAAATTCAAGAATATTTATATTTGGACCAAAATAGAAAAAAGTTTAAAAGAAAATACTCTTTTGTTGGAAATGAGGCCATCATAGGATTAGAATTGAGGTCACGAGACCACAATGGTGCACAGACCATATTTGGGGATAACCTCAATTCTACTCCTACTAGAATTATAGATCCTTAGTTCAACCTACATAGTCAACAATACTACTACTTCCTGCACCAAAAGTTAACATCTTTTAATATAATTGATTATCTATAATAACTTTTATTACAAAAAAACATTCCTAAATTGTTTTAAAAAAACCTTTTTATAAATAAAGAGAATAAAAAAGTTATATTATTGAATAAATATTATAATAAATATAATTCAGGTTTTCTTCTATTTTAACAAAACTATTTATATTTGCTAAATCAATTATAAAGTTTCGAAAAGATATTATAATTATTTTTACATTAAAGTTTTTTAACAAAAAATATAAAATTGAAATATTCAAAATCCTTTCTAATAAACAATGATTTATATTATTTGCAAATTTCTTTATGAAAAAAATTTTATATTTATAATTAATCGAAATCTATTATCGAAAACTAATTAATCTATTTTCAGATTAATGAAATAAACTAATCCTTAATAAATTATATAATAAAATCCTAAATCTTAAGATATAATAATATTTATACAAAAAGAAATCTTTATATAAAAAATATTAATAGAAAAACAAACTTCTAAATTATCTTTATTTGTATTTGAAAACCTTATTATTATTTTTTTTTTCTTTATCAAATAAAATAAAAGATATAATAATAATTATTAAAAATATTAATAATTTCTTTATTCAATCTCCTTTTTTTAATTTCATTAATTTGAATTCAAAATACTTAAATATTAAAGAAAAACAATATTAATAATAATAATATTAATATAATTTAGGAAATTCGATTTAATAATAATAATATATTATAATTTCCCTGAAATTCATAATCTATTTTAACGATTTCTATCAATTTTTATTAATTCCTATCAACTTCTATCAAATCCTAATAAATTTTATAAATCTTTATTTGTGAGAATCATAGCAAAGAATCAATTAATATTCGAATAACAATAGGTTTGGTTTTAGAATCAAGACTTTTCATTACTTTCTTCAATCGTATTAAAGAATTCTTTATTTGTATCGATAAAAATTCTTCAAATTAACGTACAATTCGGCCCGTTTTCGGCTAGCTTCGTTTCGTAGTTGAGGTTCGTAACATTATTAAACTTAAAAATAATAAATATTGATATTTTAAATTGGTTATTCAAATCTAATAATTCCTAAATCAATAATAATTCATATTATATATTTAATAATAAAAATAAATAATAATAAATCAAAAAAAAAAAAATAAAATAATATATTAATTCTATATTACTTTATTAATTTTCTAAAAAAAACTTATAATCTCTATATTATTCTTTAAATTTCAATAATGCTTTTCGGAATCAAATAATTGAATAATATCGATCGATTAATTATATATATTATAATATTTAGATTCTAATTTATATATAAAATATTGAAAAAAAAGATTATTATAATCTTTATTATTTAATTATTACAAAATGAAATACAAAATAAAAATATCCGTTTTTTATATTTATATAATATTCTTTTTTATATATATTAGTTATATATTAATATTATTTATAATAATCTTTATATTCATTAATAGATTATATATATTATAATATTTTCTATTATTATATTATCTATAATAATATTTAGGACTTCATTTATTATATCTTCAAACTTTCAAGAAATCTTTATTATATTATTATTCTTTAATACCTTTTTCTTTTATTTAATATTTTCTTTTTCTTTTTTATTTTCTTTTATATCAATCCATAATTCTAATATTATTATTTCTATTTAATCAAATAAACATTTCGACAATATAAATAATAATTTTAATTTTGAAAATAAAAATAAAAATAAATATATGTCGGATATCAAAGAATATACTCATTCGAATATTAACTATAACGATAATCAAAATATAAAAAATATTACAGAAATAATTGCGGGAAAGAATACAAGGGAATTTATAAATATTAAAATAATATTTAAAAAAAATACCAAAAAATTATATTGAATATTATCTTTAATTTTAAAATATAATAAAATTCAAAGGATTATATAAATCAATTCAGCAAAGGAAATAATAATATTTAAATAATATATCTTGAGATATATTAAAATCCGAAAAATAAAGAAATTAGAATTATATTATTTGTATTATAGAATCAGAATTAGATAAACAATTAATAAATGAAAAAAGATATAATTTATATCTTATTATTGATTTTGAATATTGAATATATTTAGATAAAGATCAATAACAAATTAACCGTTCTAAATCAATTTATATTCATTATTATATAATTACTTATAAAAATGAATATAATCCATTCATATATATATAATATAAAAAGAGTATTTCAGTTTTTCCTATATAATTGCGATTATTAACTTTAAATAGATTTAGTTTAAAATAATCTAATTAATTATAATGCTTATATTATAATTATATATTTATAATAATTTCGTAATATTAATATGAATCTTTAATATTGATATTGATTTGTATTATTATTTTCATATTATAATGATTTATATTATAATTATATAATATATTTGGGTATTCTTAATTGAATAATCGATATAGAATAACTTTATAATAACGAATTATTGATTAAAATTTAAACAAAAATAAATTAATATTAATCAACAAATTTTTTAGATGTTTATTATATAAAATAATCTATCTTTTTATTAATCAAATAATCGATTAAAAGTATATTTTGTTGGAAATGAGGCCATCATAGGATTAGAATTGAGGTCACGTGATCACAATGGTGCATAGACCATATTTGGGGATAACTTCAATTCTATTCCTATTAGAAATATAGATTCTTAGTTCAATCTATATAATCAATAATACTATTACTTTTTGTATCAAAAGTTAATAGGTTATGAGATTCGGTTGTATAGTAGTGATTAGAAAGCAAAGTAAATCGAGAAAGGATTAGTATAGTTAGTAGAGGTGAAACAAAGTGAAAATCAGAGTTTTTATATAGTATTATTGAAATAGAGTTGAAATATGATAATACAGTTTATAATTTATAACATTATAGATCAGAGTGGAGAGCAATCTGTATAGTATTGATACAGAATCATAACAGAAACGAAGAGCAAGTTCGTATAGTTATAAGAAAATATATTACAATATGATTTTATGAATTTTCTTATTATTTTATTTTTATACAGTACTAGTCAACTTATATTACCCCACAACCTAATTTCAGTTTTTTTATATATTCAACATCTACTTTTCAACTTAATTATAAAATCAACTATTAATTATTATAATCTAAAATTTAAATATATTGAAGTTTTATATCTATACTATTTTCCAAAAAAAATTCAAATCTTTATCGTTCTACAATTAATCAATATTTTGTATATCAATCCTTTGTTATAATATAGATCTCAATTCTATTAAGTATATTCATTTCTAATTTATCGAATAATTCTTGATTTAATGTATTTCAAACTATTTATAAATAATTCTTTAATTTTTATTTAGTATATTCCGATTCGCTTTTGTCGATTATAATATTAAGAAATATCTTATATAATTTCACTTTTAAAGTTTATTAAATATATTCAATAGAATTGAGATCAAAAGAATAAAAAAATTAATCTTTTAATATTGGAATCCTTTTCTTTTGAAATCAATTCTATATTTTATAAATACAATGAATAAAAGCATTATCCTATATAAATTCATACCCTGGATTCAATCTTTCAAAAGCAAAACCTATTTTAACATCGAAAACCTCGAAATATGAATTGATATTATACTCATATTTTTTATTTTCAAAATCTTTATTTATTATATATAAATTACTCTTTTCAAGATTTCAAAAACCCTTCCAAATTATAACTTTTATATTTTTATTTGTATTATATATTTGAACCATTCTAGATTCCCATTTCTAAACAAAAATACAAAAGCACCATTCTCCTTTTTTACCTTACCCCTATTTTACAAAATATTCGTTACTTTATACAACTAATTTCTATTCCTTCATTATCAATCCTCTATATACTAAACATCATACAAACCATTTGAACATATATACTTGGGTAAATTCCAACCGCTTTTTATACTTCCAATTAATAATTTCATAAATCTTCAAAAATTTTTTAATAATAGAAATACTATATTTAAGACCTACAACTATTTTTGTTTATATATAAATTGATTTTGAATATAATCAAATATATCGAACTAATATACATTCTTCTCTTTCTATATAAAATCTAATTCGAAAAATACAAAATAGATTCATTCCTTCATTATATAATACATTTTGTTATAAAATATAACAAACAATTCGCATTTCGAAATTGAAATCAATTACAATATAATAAGGATTAAAGCTATTGAAAGTTTTACCAATAATTTTGCTATATAAATATAGAATAAGATACTTAAAAGCTAGCTCCCTTTCAATATTCAAGGTTCTGAGAATACATTATAGTATTATTGATGAATAAATAATAAAGAGAGTTGAAATTCAATTCGCGAAATTTACGCGTTTTTAAGGTTTTGGGGTAATATAAGTGCACGGTTACTGTATATAGATTATAGGACCCAATATAGTATTTGTCTATAAGATCAATAGTTGTATATATTAAGAGTTCTGGAAACTTCTCACCGCACACTTAACCGAGAAATAACCAGAACCTTATTTCCCGACCCTTGAATATAAATAATTCATTTAAAATTCAATCTTCAATATTTTTAATTCAAAATCAAAATGATTATTTTTTTTAATGATGGAAATGATAATCATAAATTTCAGGAGAATTGAAGTACCCCTCGTCGAGCTAAAATGTTTCAGGTTAGGGAGGTTGGGAAATCATAGGAATGGATTGAGAAAAATTTGGGTATACCCCGAAGCACTGTAAAAGGTATTATTAAATCGAATTCATACAGAATCACTCATAAAGGAAAGGTTTATCGATCCTCTATAATGATTGTTAAAGAGATTCGACGAATTATAAGGGAATTGACAAAAGATTGGAGGGGAAGGAGGATGACTTTTGAGCAAATGAAACACATGCTTGGTATTCAAGCTTCGGTCCGTACAATTCGACGAGAACTACACCGGCATGATTATAAACGTTGTGTAGCATACCCTAAACCATTTATCTCAAGGCAATAAGCAAAAAGAAGGCTAGATTTTGCATTATCACATCGTTGGTAGGGGACTAATGATATTGCTGCTGATCGACCTAAAAGGGGTGATTGGAGGAAGATTATATGGTCAAACGAAAGCATTTTTGAGCTAGGGAAATGTAGTAGGATATAAATGACTCGTCGAATTAAAGAAAAGAGGTGTAGTAGTTGTATTAAATCAATATATAGATCAAAAAAGACCTCTATGATAATATAGGGGGTTTTTGGTTGGAATTATAAATCTCCATTAGTTTTTTTGAAGAAAAATGAGGACGAGAAAGGTATTAATTCGATGGTATATCGAGATCAGGTTTTTATTCCAATCATTTTCCCTTTATTTGATAAACTAAAGCCTGAATATATATTCATAAAGGATAGTGCAAAGGTCCATTTGAAGCATACTAGAATAGCTCGATTAGAGCATAAAATTAAAGGCTTTCAATGGCCTTCTTCTTCTCCAGATCTCAATCCAATTGAGAAAATATAGTATTAAATAAAAAAGGAACTGAAAAAACTATTATTTGTATTTACTTCTGTTGAAGAATTGAAACAGGAGTTGAAAAGGTTGTGGGAGATGTTTGATCCCTTAGATTTCAGGTTATATATTGAAAGATTAACTTGTAAATTAAAGGATATGATTGAAATGAAAGGATTGATTATTATTCATTAATAATTATTTAAATTTTTAATAAAAAATATTGTGGTATTGATTTATTATTAAATTTTAAAAAATGTAGATGAAATTTGAAGAGTGTGCGGTGAGTAAAGTCCAGAACTCTTACAATATTGAGTTGAAATCGGAATACTTAAAGGATGAAACGAATGTATTATTGTATATTTGTACAATATTCAATAATAATGATGAAGTTTTTATCGATAAATATTCAATAGTATATATATTTTAGAGATATCTTAAATCGAAATATACTAGAGTCAGTGTAATTATAATTAATATATATATAACGATGATTTAAAACTTCAAATTTCAATTTGATATTTATTCCGATATAATCATTATCGAAGTTTGGGATAAATTGAAAGAGTATAAAAGGAAATTAAAGGCTACAAATGAAAACTATTGATCAGTATATCAAGATACTGTTTTATTCTTGATTTTAATATATAATCTTTTAATCGATTATCAAGGAATAATAGATATATTAGATATCCAAATTAACCTTAATATCGATAATAAGATCAAACATTTATAGACTAAGGAATTTCGTTTTAAGAATGAATCAGAGCGAGTACAAATTACGAAAGGATCTAGGTACATTTCTCGATATCAAGAATCAAATTTCGAAACCCCAAATAATACTTGCGATCTGTATCAAAAGGAAGGTCATTATATATAAGACTGCTTATATTTAATATGAACCAATAAACTCTTTTGTAGTTATTTTCGTTATCAAAAAAGAAAGGGATTATTGAATCCGAAGAAAGTTTATTTCAACAAAAAAAACCAAGTATATCTTATTAACAATATCTTTAAATCAAATTCCGATATTGAGGATATAATAAAGGAAGATTATAATTTGATAAAGGAGATCATTAATAAAACTTCCTTTAGCAAATAATATGCTGATATAGGTATTTCTTTATATATATCTGATCAATCTTCATTATTTAAATCAATAAATCCTATTATCAAATGAAGAATAAAGATTGATAGAAAAGTGATGTATTATCGCTATTGGGGTTTAATGGATATAATATACAAAGATGATTCTAAGATGCTACTTTCAAATATATTATATATATTAGGGCTAGGAGTAAACTTGTTGTTAGGAAAAAGGATCTGCGAAACAAAGCTGTAAGGGGAATTCAATTTTCATTATATATATTTCAAGAAGGATAATAAGAAAGTTATTTATGTTAAAATACAAAACGGAATGTATATGGTTTTATATATGATTAAAGGATACAAGGATATAGTTCTTTATTCGAGTATATATTAAAATGATCAGGAAAAAGGCTTTTCTTCAGAAATAATCGATAATATCAAAGGTATCGATAACGAATTAATATTTAAGGAGAAAAAGAGATACCTGTTATAATATCAAAGATTCAATCATTTAGGTTTAGATAAGATCAAGAATCTATATAAAATATCCAATATAGCCAAATCAATAAAGATCCTAATTGAATTAGATATCTATAAAATATATATACTTATCAAAATAACTAATTATATTCCGAAGCAATTGAATCCGTATAAATCAAAGAGATTCGAATTTATATATTTCGATATTATAAAACCATTCCCAAAATCGATTTAAAGGAATTATTATTTCATATTGATCATTAATAATTATATAAAAGTAAATTGAATTATATTATTTAAACAAAAAGATAATATAATTTAAATATTAAAAATTTAAAAAAAGAAAATGGAATTGATTACTAAAGAAAAGATTATTACAACCAAAATTGACAATACACTGGAATTTCTATAAATTATTCGTGAATGATCATTAAGTATATAATCCGAAATTATAATAATTGTTTTTTTATATCAAAACGGATCTGCAGAATGGAATATAAGGATTATAAAGATAAATATAAAAATAATATTAAAAAAAGCTGGATTACTATTAGAATTTTGGAATGAAATTGTAAAATATAATATTTATATTAGGAATCGTATTAATATTGATTTTAATATAAATAGAATAAATCAATCCTTTATAAAAGCTTTTATAAATATAATATCAAATATAAAGATATATAAAATCTAAAGGAGTAAATGTTATATTTATATCAATTTTAAAATTATTCTGAAAGGGTAAAGATATAACAAATTACAGAATATTTCGAGAATCGATATATTCCTAGGATATTCAAAAGTTATAAACAAATATATCAAAATGTATTCTTTAGAATTAGGCTATATATTTTGATCAAACAGAGTAATCATAAATGAATTTTATCGAGAAGGAAATTTGGATTTTAAATTAAGAAATTGTGAATCAGGCCTACAAAGAACAAAGAATATAAAACCAGATTGAAGATCTTATAATAGATTGGTAATAAACAAGGCATCTTCTTTATCTTTAATATTAAATACGATATCTGTATCACTTTCGTTTTAAATGTTCTCTTTAGCAGATATTATACTGAGTTCAATAATTGTACCAAGTACCCCAATTGTCGAATTGAAATTAAATAAATTAAATATATCAATATCAATATATAATAAAGATAAAGATAATAATATTTAGAAAACAAATCAAGAATCTTTTTTCAAAGATATTTCAGATATCGAATTCATTATTCCAAAGGTTCCAATTTAAGAATCAATTTTTGCAAATCCTGAATCTATATTAGAAATAAAATTTAAAATTATTTTAAATTTTACTAATAAATTCATTTTAATAAAATCAAAAAACAAAGTAAATTTATAATTATTTAAAATCGAATAAAAGAATATAATAAATCTTGAAAACGAACTCTTAAGATATTTAATACGAAAATAGAAAAAAAATATAAAATAAAATCCTGAAAGAGAATAGAAAAGCAAAATTATAAGAATATTGATTGTAATATTTATATAAATCAAAATTCAAGAAAATATAAAATATATTATAATTATAATCCCAATTATTTATAAAATGGATTTTTATATTAAAGATAAAATTGTTTTAGATTTTATAATTTTGTTAATAAATATAGATAATATAAAAAATATAATATATCTGATCAAAAAAGTTTTAGAAATCAAAATACCAAGAACTTATAAAAAAGCAATATTGGATCAAAAACACTTTGAAAAATAAAAGGAAACTATTTAAAAGGAAATTATATCTTCAATTCAAAATGATATTTGAAAAGAATATATATTCCTTAAAAGAAATAATCTAGTTTCAACGAAATAAATATTTACAATTAAAATCAAGAATAACAAAATAAAATGATTCAAAGTAAGATTAATAATTCGAAGGTTCAATCAAATATTAAGAAAAAATTATAATGAAATATTTATACCAATAATAAAGCTAAATATACTTAGATTATTTTTAATTATTATTACAAAGGAAAATTTGGAATATTTATATTTCAATATCAAAAATATCTTTATTGAATTATACTTAAAGGAAAAGATCTATTTTGAACTATTCCAAAATATCAAAATCGAAAAAGGATATATATTACGAACCTTACGAAATCTATATAATTTGAAATAAACTAAAAAAGACTAAAATTTATTATTAAAGAAAAAACTTTTAGGTATAAACTTTATACAAAATTTAATAGATCTATATCTATATATATCCAAAAACTATAATATAATATTATTAGTATATATCGATGATATCGTTATTGTATTATATATATCATTACAAATCATTTGATTCGATAAAAAGCTATCAATCTATTTTAATATCAAGAATTTAGAGGAGATTAATAAGATCCTAAATGTTAAGATTATTTATAATAAAAAAATGTATATATTAATTATAAATCAAAAAGAATATCTTGATATTATATTAACCAAATATAATATTATATATAGATAATATCAAATTAAGAAATTGCCAATAATAAATTATACTTATCTTCGGCCAACAACCGATAATGATGAACTAATGAATATAAATGAATATCAACAACGAATAAGAAATGTAATTCATTTAATAATATACATTCGATCAAATATAATATTCTTAATTGGAAGACTTTCATAATTTATAGCAAAATCAACAAAACATTATATTATAGTTTTGAAGAATCTGATATGATATCTATGATCAACAATCAAATAGAAATTATGATTCGGATCAAAAGGAATACAATCTGATATCTGCAAAGAATATAATATATTTAATAATATAATAAAGGTATATATAAATATAGATTGAACTAATAACAAATATAATTGGAAAAATGTTTCAGGGAGAATTGTAATATTTTATAAAGGTTTTATATCATAGACTAATAAAAAACAAATATCTATAATTACCTTCAATACAGAATCAGAATATATTGCAATAGCAATATTTATCAAACAAAAGAGATAAATTATATAAGTATTCAAAGATCTATTCAAATCAAATTATATTGAAAAAAACAGAGATACAATTCAAATATTTAATAATAATTAGAATATTTTAGTTTTAATTAAGAATCTATATTTATACAAATAATTCAAATATATAAATATCAGTTATCATTTTATTAGGGATTTAATAGAAAAGGAGAAAATCGCTATTAATTATATCAATATATATAATATAATTGTCAACAGAATAACAAAGCTTTATACAAAGATTGCTTTTGAAAGATTCAAGAAAATATTAGGATTAATAATCTAGAAGGATCGAATAGGATATCTTTAATAAAGGAATATTGGAAATGAAACCATTATAGAATTAGAATTAAGATTATGTAATCACAATAATGCACAAACCATATTTAGGGATAACCTCAATTCTACTTCTATTAGAAATATAGATCCTTAGTTCAACCTATATAATCAACAATACTACTACTTCCTGCACCAAAAGTTAACATATTTTCATTAATATCTAAAATACTAAAATTTATATTTCTTTATTAATTTTATCTTATCCCAAAAAAATATTATATCTATCTTTATTTATTGATTATTCTTGAAAATTATAAGAAAGAAATTATCAAAATATTTCTAAATCAATATTTCTTTTCTAATTTGAAGATTAATATCTTTTGCTATATAATAATATCAAATATTACAAATTTTATTAGAAATATAAAATAGAAAAAACTAATCAAAAATGTTTATACTGATATAATATATATAAATAAAATCATGAATATATCGAATAAAATTCTTTAATTGATCAAAAGTTATATTAATCTTAAACATACTTTGAATAATATAATTATTCAAATAAATATCTTTGAATTTTATCAATATAAATTGGAATCTATTAATATAAATAGATTCTATTTGAAAAAAACCAAATTAGAAAATGAAATTCTTTATTATCCAGAAATATAAGATTTTTGCTAAAATCTAATATATTAATAATATTAATCATATATTTGGAATATCAATATAATAAATTTATTCAAAACATTTTCCTTTTAAATAGATATAAAAGATTTAATATTAACAATAATACGATTTTGTAAAATGAAAGAGGATGGGATCTCAATAGATTCATCTTCATTACAATCAATAAAATCGATCACTTTATTAGAAAAAATAGCGATAGGGATATAGACAATAAAAACAGCAATAGCATTTTTATTATTATTGATAAGGTCGATTATAAAAAATATAATATAACAAAAAAAAGGAATTATATCAGGTTTTTATATAATAATAATAATAATAATAATAATAATAATAATAATAATAATAATAATAATAATAATAATAATAATAATAATAATAATAATAATAATAATAATAATAATAATAATAATAGATTCGGGCATAATAACATCAGTAGTAATAAATTCGACTTCGATTGGATTAATAATAATAATAGATTCTTATTTAATAAAAACAAAACTTGATATATATAAATCTTGATTTACTATTTTGAATAGAAATAAGGTTTTGATAATAGATAGTTTTAATTGTATAATTGAAATATCAATAAAAAGAAAAAAAGAAAAGAAAAAGAAAGGAAAATAGAAATAATATATTTTATACTTATTGAATTACTTTTTTTATTTTTATCAAATAAAAATCTATTTGATAGATTTATATATAATTAAAGATTCAATTGAATTATACAAAAATAATTAATATTTATATCGGAAAACTTCTTAATATATTTATTTTGAGTTTTATAATTATTGATGAAAATATAGATAAATCTATTATTATTTATTATAAAATAAATAAATGATTAAAATCCTTAATTCTATTTAAAAGTTCAAAAAGGGTATAAAAATCTTATAAATTAAAATCTTCCATAAAATCAATTATTTCAATATTATCTTTTATATTAATACTTCAAAGTTTTTTATTATTAATTATATATTAATTATTAAATAATTTAACCTTTTTTTCAATAATATTTCTTTCATTAATCCAAATATCCTCAAATAAATAGATATTTTATTTAATATCAATCAATTTCGAATCTGCTTTATCATTTTGAATCAATAATATAATTAATATAAGAATATCGCTTTTATATCTATAGATTATATATATATTGAATATAATCTTTTCAAACTCAATTTTTATAATTATACAAAGGGTATATTGAAAAATATTTATCAAACAAATTCGATTAAAGATTTTATCGATATTGTATATAGAATTTTTATAATACTTTATATCGATTTAATATTCAATATTTAAATATTCTTGCCCTAAATCAATAACTTTATAAATAAATATCTTTTTTATTAATTAATAAAATCAAAAATGGATATTATTTATTACAATTCAGGGGAGGATATATTTGAAAGAAATTATTGATAATAAAATATCTTTTTATTATAATTAATTTAATCAATTTTTCAAAACAGAATTATAAATAGATTTATTATTTAATATATAATATCAATATCGTTATATTTAACAATTTTATTGATTATCAAATAAAATTTAATCTTTTAAAATAAACAATATATAATAATATAATTTGAATTAATCTTTTTATTTTTAATCAACCTTTCTTCAATAAATTTTTTTGATAAATCAATTCAACAATTTTAAAGAATTTAATTAATAATATATTCTTTATAAAATCTTTAATAAATGAAATTATTTCTTTCATTAAATATAAAATATTGAATTCTTTAATATATTATTATAATATAATAATATATTATGAAATAAAAACAAAACTTTTATATTAAATATTTAAAATAATAAAAAATAAATTTGATAATATTTGAATGATTCTTTTTTAGCTTCTTTTCGTTTTAAAAATATTATATCAATTTGAATATAATAAATATTAAAGATACCAAATATATATTTAAAATAAATATAAATAATAATTTATTAAAGAATCATAAATATATAAAATCATAAGATATATTCAATTATTCAATCTTTATATTTATAAGAATTTATAACTTTAAATTATTAAAATTTAATACTTTATATATAAACAATTATAAATTGATCTTTATATATCAATCTAATATCAATGATATAATCAAATAAAATATATTGATTATATTCTGAATGGATCAATTACTTTTGAAAGATATTATTATAAATATTATAGATTCTATTTATTGTTTCTTTATTCTTATAAATATTATTTAATTACTAATATTTTGTTTTATTAATGGAAATATATTTTATATAAAGTATTTTAGGATATATCCATTTATTATAAAAAATTAAATTCATATTATTATCCAATATATTTTTAAGAGTATTATATATAAAATGAATATTTATTTAATAAACGAAATTGTTTTATCTAATATTAGATGAATTTAGAATAATTCGATAATTTAATAAAATAATTAGATTATATATAGATTATTTGAATTCTAAAGATAAAAACTCTGAATAAAGAATCAATATAATTATAATCAAATTCTTTAATATAATCTATATATTCATTTCTTTTAGTTTTTTTGCAATTAAAATTATTATAAACAATTATTATTTGTAAATGATTTATTTAAACTTTGATTTCTTTTTGAGCTATAAAAATAATATACTTCATTTGATTATTACAATAATTATAATTATTATAAATTCCAAAACCAGAAAATATTTAAAGGTAATATTGTTTTATTTTATAATCAAATAAATAAAAGTTGAGAATATTATAAAGATAATTTGATCTTTATTTAAAACAAATATATAATATTATATTTATAAATATAAAATTATATTGAAATTGGATTTTTGGATTTAATAGATTTAAATAATTAAATTAATAAAAATATTCATTGGTAATAATTTTTGTAATTATAATATATCAAATTGGAACTTTAATTTGGATAGATTTCTTAGTTTAAAAAAAATCTATATTTTGAAGTTTATAAAAGGAAAATTTTATATTAAATATTTGGAATATAAATTGAATATTAAAGATATTGAATTCCTGTTTTAATATTTTTATAATTTGTAAAATCAAGAAATTTTTATATAATATATTTTGAACTAGAATTTTATTTAAAGTTTTTTGAAATTTCGTATATTATATATTAGAAATAAAATAAAATCCAGAATAAATATCATCTAAAAATCATTATATAATAAATTCAATAAATAATATCTTTGTATCCTTTATTATTTTAAAAATATATTAGAATCGATATCGATATATTCAAAATATAAATAATATAATAATATTATTAATTCTAGATTCAAAAGATTAATTAAATCTAAAAAAGCCAAATAAAGATAATTCAAATAAAAAATTTGAAGAATCTAATATTTGATAAATTATTACAATTATTAATATTAAAAATAATTAAATAATATCAGGAATTAACAAAAAATAACAGAAATTCATAAATAATATTAGAAATTCATAAAATATAATAAAAATTTATAAAATATAATAAAAGTTTATAAAAATATAATTGAAATATTGATATTTATTCTATATAGTTTATTTTATCATTTTTTGATAATAAAAACTTAAATCTCAATAAATACTTTATAATTCAATAATACAATATATAATTATAATATAAATTCAATAAATATTACAAACTGAAGATTTTCGAATAATATAATTTGTTTTTTGATTAAATATAATTAAAAAGTATATATATACTTTCGAATATCTTTCATTAAAGGATTTCAAATATTTATCAAAAAAGCGATCAAAAGCTCTCAAATCCTCTAAAAGATTATACTTCCCCGAATTCTAATTGACCGAATTATACCTGGATTTTAATTACGTAATAATTAGTAAAAATCCGTGTATTTACTGTAAAATAATACTAAAACATAATCGAACCAGAGGATCTGAGGATGAGATATGATGTTCTTATACAAACAATTTCAAAAAATTGTCAAATTCGGATAATTGCTGAATATCGTGATGATAAAATGAGATAGGAGGTTTGACCATATTTTGAAAGACCAAAACAGAAAGTTTCCATCTTCTCCCTCACCCTTTCTTGGGCCAAGGTTAACAAAAATCAAAGAATCCATGTGAAGACATGGAAAAGACAAGTCTGACAAGTTGGATTGTATGCTTTATTTATCAATTACCACAATCCTTATATCATTCACACTGTTGATATGTTATCATTCTTGGAGGAGGTTGATCGGTTAATAATAATGAATAATATAATAATATTATTTACTATTATTATAGTGGAAGACTTAGTTATATAGCTTAAAAGGGTAATCGAATATATAATGATTGAAGTCAAAATATGAGTGTATTGAATATTGAATTTATTTTGCTTGTTTCCTAGAAGAATTCTTTGAAGAAAATCTTCTTATTTATAATATTTGATAAGATTCTATGAAATTCTATAATATTCTATGATTATAAATAAGATCGATTTAAATCGAATCTTATAGAATCATTTTATATAATGAAATGAAATAGTAACTAATAATATTTAACCTTAGAAATAAGAAAGTTCTATACGCTTCTATTACATTCTATTCCATTATAAATCATTCTAATATGATATATGATCGAAATTTCATATAATAATAAAATTTAATAAAATTAAATTATATTATTAATATGTCACGTGATCATATAACCATCGGTTCGGTTAATATTATTAAGTGATTTAATAAACTTATTAGAAATTCTTATGACCATAGCCTCGAAGGAATTAGCTGTATATGCAGAAGGTGGGTGTGAGACTGTGAGTGTTGTATGAAAGATTGGAAGTTGAGCTCGTAGTATAGTATAGGTAAGGTGGGGAGTCTCGAAGTAGTGTAGTATTACATGATGTTGATTGGTTGGACTGCAGTTGTAGAGTACTAGCATTTGTGCTAGTACTAACCTTAATAAAGTTAGACCAATTTCAACAGGTCGGATGGAGCTTCTTCTGACGTCAACATTTCATCTCGGGATCAATACGAGAAGGGAAAGGATGATATTCGAGAGGAGAGACTAAAAGAATTAAAAGAATTAACAGGCCTGCAGGGTGCCACTGCCAACATTTATAATCATCATCAATCACTTCACTTCATTTATAATACCTAGTAACTAGATAATTAGTTTTCTTTTAAAATACCTACCTAGTATCGCCACTGGTACTTACTAGGTAACTTTTAAGCCACCATTCAAACTTTCTCACAAGCTTCAGGAACTACTTGAGCCGCTCTAAATGCTAATTCTATACGGTAGAAATGATATCATTTCACACATATTGTTTGATCTAGAGCATGATTGGCTGAGAACTTCAATGACGGAAAGTAGCTTGGAGTTTGGGAATCGATAGAAAGTTTGGAAAACATAACATGTACATTTGTTCTGTTTGTCTTTCTGTCCAACACAAAATTTACAGTACTGACAATCCGGTCAAAATAGAAAGTACTATGTATGTACTGATAATTTAATTTCAAAAATGACTGAAGCTTTTGAACTCACAATTTGGTTGCCTGTCACCTAAGTGATAGGACTCTCATGATTACAGATCCTCTTGAAGATGTCACTCTATCGCTGCTTCATCATTGTAGGTTGGACTACGGGGAAAGAGATGTCATGCCATGCATAGCTAAGATACCAGCAGCCAGTTGGTATAACCTTCACCCCGAATATTATTCTAGGGCGATACTGGTGACTCAATATGGTATGGTTCAAATTGTTCGGACTGTTAATATCCGGTCAACATTGTCAATACTCTATCTGCTATGTTCCAGAACGCTGGGGTCATTGGGCCGAATAAACATCAGGCTATGAACAAAATGAACAAAGACACATCTCGCCATTTCCCCATATGTTAATAACTTTTAAGCTCGGGAACTAACTACTTTTGCGGCCTGGCGCGTTGCCGGCCAACTCTATTACTTGGTAGGGGCATTACTGGTCAACTCTATTACTTGGTACTCATGCTGCCAGAAAGTATAAAACTCCGAACGCTAGGGAGTAATTGTTCTTATTGGTCAAACTACCCCATTTCCAAGGTTTCCCTTCTTTTTTTAACACCGATTTAGCGTTCGGAGTTTTATACTTTCTGGCAGCACGAGTAGGGTATCGATATTTTCGAGGTCAACAGTGAGACATATACTCAGAAACTAATGAATCACTTGGAAAGGTCAAGGTCCGGACAGAAGTCTCCCATCATCATGGAACTTGCCAACCCTATATATATTTTGCTTATCTTCCTATTGGTATCATTCTTTAATCAACAAGCAACTTTGTACTTCTATTCACCGTCCAATCATACTACATCCAACAATTGTCTAACCACAATCTCTCTTCACACCAATCAAAAGCAACATGCTTTTCTCTATCACCACCCTCGTCGCTATCGCCAACGTCTTGGATCTTGCTTCAGCTCTCCCAACCAAAAGACAGGCAGGGCCAACCGACGCGGATATCCTTCAATATGCCTTGACTCTGGAGCATCTTGAGAATGCATTCTACAAAAAAGCTCTCTCTGAAATGCCAGAACAGATGTGGCTCGACGCAAATTTTTCTTCTTCCTTCTACAACCAATTGAAATTCATTGCGCATGACGAAGAGGCCCATGTTGTCTATCTTCAAACTGGTCTTATCGCTGCAGGTGCAGCCCCTGTTGAAGCTTGTGAATATAAGTTCCCATTCACGGATCCAAAGTCATTTGTCGCTCTCGCTTCGGTCATCGAAGGTGTTGGTGTTTCCGCATACCTCGGAGCAGCAGCCGATATTACAACAAAGACCTACCTTACCGCAGCTGCTTCTATTCTTGCCACAGAAGCTCTTCATCAATCCACTGAACGTAACGCAAATGGGGAGATTCCAATGGCCAACCCCTTGTCAACACCTCTTGGACTTAATGCCGTCTACTCCATCGCATCGTCTTTTATAGTCTCTTGCCCATCCACCAACGCGGCATTGCCGGTAATTGCCTACTCATCTCTTGCCCTCAAGTCCGGCTTGCCTACAGCACCAGGTGCCAATATTGCACTGGTACCGGAGGCTATTCCTTCCGGAAGTTTCTACACCACCTTCGTTAGCGGACTCGATGCTATCGCTGTTGAAAGCCAAGTCGGCAGTGATGGTTTGATCATGAATGCGGTTCCAATGAGCATCTCGGGACAAAGTTACGCCTTCTTGACCAGAGATAAATCGGGCAACTTGACTGATTCCAACATCATTGCTGGTCCAGTTATTATCGAGGTTACACCTGATTCACCAACTTTCAACTTGACGATCATTTAAAACCCTGATGTATTGTACGGAGGTACAGATGGAGGTGTATAATGATATTGTTATTGCTATTGAAGGTGTTTTATGATTAATAGTTTCAATGAGTATAAAATGAGTATTCTTATATATACAATAAAGATATCTCTAATAAACTTTTTGACTTCCGTATTATTTAATATATTAAACATAGAGATGAATTAATGATAATCGTTGGCGGTGAATAGTGTTTTTATTATTAATCGATATTTTGATATTTTATTTTTTCCTCCAACCCCTAAAAGGGTAGTCTAGTTTTCACATCGACCTTCTTCCAGAGTTTTACGCTATTTTTTGATTGGATATTTTAAGCGAACTCTTTTAGAGGGTCTAATCGATCATTTTCTAAATAACGTGTATCAGACCTATATGAGATTATATTTATATGATAACTTTTTAAAAATTTAATTTATAAAAAATTTAATAAATAATTTGAAATCAATTAATCAAGAAGATTTAGAATTTATTTTTAATTTATTTTTAGTTATTTTTGATATTGAATTATTAATAATATTTATTTTTAATTATAATTTATTATAATTTTTAAATTTTATATCTCTTAATTTTTATTTAAAATAATTGAAAATTTTATAGAAAATTCTAATAGATCTTAATTACTATATATTTCAATTTCAATATTATTCGATAAAAAATGAAATAATATTTTAATTTTTTGATATTTTATAATAAATTATATGATACACCAAATTTATCCCTTCGGGTCTGGATTTAGAATCAAAGAAACAATAATTAAATTATAATTATTTGGAATTTTATAAAAGTAAAAAATGCAAAATGTAAATAAACAATATATCTATCTATAATACAATTTTCAATTATTAATTATAATATAATATAATTGAACGAGATCAATATATATTCAAAAAAACACAAAAAGCGGGTTCAAAATATGCGATTTAGAAAACGGCCGATTAGACTCTCCTGACGGAGATATTAAAAATCATATAATCGATGCCTCGAGAGTCAGGCACCCGCTAGACTACCAAAAGGGTTGATTTGGACAAGATGTCCAAACTAACAAGATGTTCATTTTTGAATAATGATTCTACTTAAGAAAAAAAAGATACTAAGATAAACCTTGTAATCTCGCTTATATTTTCTATTCTGTCTGAAATTTCCTATTTCGGCTAGAAGAATTTTGAGAACCGGAAAACTAAAGTATAGTATATTATATAATATTGTATTATATAATCTAGAGTAAGATAAAATAATAAATTATATTCGATAATAATAAATAATATCAAATCTTATATTCTTATATCTTATATTATATTTAAAGTTATAAAATCTTAAAAAGAACTCTTTTTTATAATAATATAATTATATATTTATCGGAAATCTTATAACACTTAGATAAAATAATTATTTTTGATTCTGATTAAAAATCCGGGATTTTGTCATTATTGAATTAATATTAATAATGAATTATTAATCAAAAACAATTAATTAATTAATTTTAGTATTAAACAAATTTATAGATTTATTATATTGAATAAATATTAAATAATATATTATTAATAATAAATAAATTTAAATTTATATAATATATTAATATTATTTTAGAAGAAATTAATTCTTCATCAATAGATCCTTTAATCAAAGAAAATTAAAAATATTCAAATAAAGAATAAATATAAAATCTTTTATAAATAATTAACTTTTTTTAAAGAGAATTTATAATAAAAAAGTATCATTTTCAATATTCGAAAGATTTAATAATATTCAAATAAAAATACTTTTATTCTATTTGAATTCTTTATAAATAAAAATAATTTTATTTGAATATATATACTTATTATATATAATAATAAACCAAAATAAAACTAATTAGAATTTGAAATTAAAGAAAAAAGTTTAATATATAATTCTTTTCAATTAAAATTCAAAACTAATAAACATAAAAGGAGTTTTATTTAAATATTTAACAAAATAATTTTATTATATTAAAAGATTTTTATAATTTTTTGATTTTTTTTAATAATTCATAGGAAATATTATTTATATAAAGAAGGCATTTTTAAATAAAATATATTTAATTATTTCAAAAAATAATTCGCATTGAAAATTCAAATAAAAAATTAAAAAACTAATAATAAATTAATTAATTTTTTTTTTCGGTATTGAATTATCATATTAGTAATAAACTATAAAAAAGATATTTATATATAAAATTTTAAAAAGATATATATAAAAAATATCCTCAAATAATAATAATATGATATTATTATTTTTAAAAATAATTCATTGATATTTTTTTATTAAAAGTAAAATCTTTTTGAAAAACTTAATTTATAATATATTAGTTATTTAATTTTCAATTTTTAATAGTAAATTTAGAATTATTATTTTAGATTATTTTAGATTATTTTATTTGTATATTTATCAAGAAATTTTAAAGTTTTATTATAGATAAAAATTTTTTAAAAAAAAAGGATTATAAATAATAATATTATTAAATCTATTAATAAAATTTTAATTATTATATTATATATTCTTCCTTTTATAAAATTATTCAATATCCCGGTATAATATTATTATTTTCACTTGTTATAATTCTATAATTATATAATTAAATTCAAATCTAATAATAATAGAAAATAAAAGTTTAATATTTAATTAATCTATTTATTATATGAATTTTTTTTAAAAAATTATATAATAATATAATTGAGTAATAATAGATTTAAAATTAAAACATTGAATAATTTACATTGATTTATTTAAATTGCAAGTTATCATTATTGAATTATAATTATATTATAAAAATTTGAAAGTTTAATATATTATAAAGTCAAATATATTTGATTATATCTTCTAATTTTTATTATTATAAATAGTATTATTATAAAGTTTTTTAAATTATTAAAAAAAACAAATATCTTAGTAATTCGAATACCCTGCTCATATCAACCCTACGCGTAGGGGTTGGCGAAAAATAACCAAAAAAACTACTTATCGTCAACTATTAACCTCGAAAAACAGCTCTATACAACATTTCAAATCCAAAATATCTTTTATATTTTAGATTCAAATAATTTAAAATAGAATCTCCTATTTTTTTAAAAACTTTTTATACATTTAATTCAATTATTTGAAATTTATGTGTTTTTTTTATTTATTCTATTTTTTCAATTTAATAAAATTTAAATTATCAATAAAAGGTTTATAATAAATTAATATAATGATGAATATTAAAATTATTATAATTTTATTGAAGATATTTATATCTTTTATTATATATATTATGATATTCGAATAAATTAATATGAATTTCCTTTATACTATAAGCTCTAAATATATTAATTATAGTTTTTTCGAAGTTGAATATAGATATTATGCTGTTATTTCTAAATATAAAAATAATAAATGTATTAAATTTATTTATAAAAAGTTAAACACTATTTATAAATATAAAATATTTTGTTTTATAAGGTTATTTATATTATAAAATCAATAACAAATTTATAACTTTAATTTTTAATATAAAATCAAGAAATCAATATTATAAAATATAAACATAAAGTTAATAATTTATAATATAATATGTTATAAATTTATAATATAATATGTTATAAATTTTAAAAAATTGAAGATTCAAAATAAAAAAATATTGATAATTTTTCCTATATTATCCTTAAATTTTTAAAATCTTAAATCTTTTTATTCAAAAATCTAAAAAATCAAATAAGATTTCTATAAATACAGAATCTTCTAATAAATTTATTTAATTATTCATAATCTTTCATTATTTATATTAAAACAATATAAATAACTTTATAACAGATGTTACACTCAATAAATCCGATAACAAAATTTATAAAACTATTGAATTAATATTTATAAAGATATTTTTATAGATATAATGATTTTTATTATATTTGATATTTAAGAATCTTAAATAATAATCAATATATGAATATAAAATTATTCGGAGTATAATTATTATATTTTAACAGATTTTTGAAAATATTTTTTTTAAAAGAATCTATTAGATTTCGAATTATAATTTATATATACAAAAAATATATATTTTTACATATAATAATATTAATGAATATAAATAAAAACATTTTATAAATTAATAATAATAAAATATTTATTTTGAATGTATATTATTGATTTATTATTGGGTAACAGAATTATATATTATATTATTCATTCTGTTTTATTTCTTAATTATTTTATTAAGAATAATTTTAATATATAATACAATTTGTGCGAATCTAAGATATAAATAGTATACAGAGTTTTTGAATTAATTTATCAATTTTCAGATAATAAATTATTGAATAGATTTAATCTATATATTATATAATTCGAAATCATAGTTTATATAAAAATCTCAAATTAATAATAACTTTATACTTTTGATTCAAACAATTATAAAAATATCTTCTCTATTTTCTTCATTATTTTAATTTATTATTCTTATAAATATAATATTAAATAATATAAAGCTTATTTTAAATCGTTCTTTTAAATTCTGAAATAATATATTTATAGAATTCCAAAAACTATAATCATTAATAAATCTATAATAGATTATAAAAAAATATTAAAAGAATAAAAATAACTTTTCTTTTTTTCTTTTTATATTAAATAATAATATATTTAATAAAAACATTTCCTTTTTAATATTTCCTTTTCAGAATTATATAATAGAAATTAATTATAATATTATATTAATTTTAATATAGATTGTTGATATTTTCGTTATATATAAGTATATATTTAATCTATCTCAATAATATTTATCATTTTTTATTATCTTTTTCTATATTAAGATAAAAACTTTATTTTATTTTAATTAAATTCTATAACTTTATTTTTATATTAACTATGATCAATATAATCAAGATTGTATTTGATTTATGTGGGATTAGTATTAGTAGTAATATATTCAATAAAGTTTTCTTTAGAATCTTTGTAAATAATAACATTATTTTCGATTATAATATTTTCAATTATAAATTATAGATCCTTTTAAATCATTTTGAGGCTTTCTTTTTATAATAATAATTTGTATAATTATTTAATAATATTATTATTTCTTTAATTCTTATTACTATCTTTATTATTATTGAATAAATTATAAATACTATTAATATCATTATATATAATCTGCTTTTTATTTAAAAAATTTAGAAATAATAAAATATATCTTTGAAATCCTTTTTTTCAAAAAATTTAAAATATAATATAATTATAGTATTATTAATATCTTTATAAATTCTATAAAGATTAATAATGGATATATTTCGATCAACGATATTTTCGTTTTCAAGAAAACTGTAATACAAACTGATTCCAAATTTATTAGTTATAAACCTTTAATAATCAGAAAAGTTATTTGGATTATTACACTCTTGAAATTTATTTATCTGTTTTAATTTTTTAACTTTGAAAATAAAATAAAGATTATTAACAACAAGATTATCACTATCTATTATAATTCTGGTTATTAAAATTTCTTTAATTTCTTTAAATATATTAAATATGTTCATTATAATATTCAAATAAATATATATAAAAACCTTTTTGATACTAATAATTTATATTATATTAATTATTATATATTCTTTTTTATAAATCATGTAAATTATTTTGTTATTTTTAAAAGAAAAAATGATAAATACATTGAATTAATTTATAAAGAATTCAAAATCATTTATAAATATAATAATGTTTTATTTAAAATAATTTATCTAATAAATAACGAGCTTTGAGTCCGACCCCTTGATGCCGAAAAAATAATTCGCCTCGCTGACACTCATCGAATCATTTTTCCAGGTATCCTGATCTACCTCATAATTTGTTCTATCAATGGCTTTTTTCGATTAATAAGATTTATATTCGTTGAAAAAATTTATATTATTTTATAATAGTTTTTTCAATGAATAAAATTTATTTCCACAAAACAAAATTATCTTTTTATTTCAATCTTTAACTAATAATTATTCAACAACTTTATATTCTTTGAATATAAAAACTATATTATTTGAAAATCCTGATTCTAATAATTTTTTTATTATCTTTTAATTTTAATTCATTATATTCATTATATTTATATTAATAAAAACGAAATTCATTTTTGATCCATTTGATTATATAATGGATACTTTTTTTTCGTATTTTAAAATATGAAAAATTAAATGAATATAAAAACTATTATTTTGGTTTTAATATAAATATATAAAATTGTTGTTTTATTTTTATCAAATATAAATATAAAAATGAAATGATAATTTAAAAAATAATAGGATTAATTATAATTATTATTATTATTATTAAAATAATAAAGATTGTTATTGAAAAGCTTGATATTCTTAAAAGTAACCAATTTTCCGGAAAAAAAAACTCAAATTCCCCAACTTTCTCTATAGAAAAAAAAGCCCCGCTCCGACTATAAATATCTTTTTTTAAAAAGATAAAATTGTATTTAATAAAATCTTCAATAAATTTTTGGTCAGAATTATCGATAAAAATAAATTTATAATTGATCATTTTAATATTTTTTTAATAGTAAAATATTGTTGTCGGGATAATGATCACATGATATTTTACTAGCGTTGACGCTAGTGCCTCGACACCGAGGAACTAAACTATTATATAGTTCGGTGATTTTATAGTTCTAGTTCTTTAAATAAAATAATACGAATATTATAATATATTTTATTAAAGTTTCATTTCTTTATATATATTCTCATTGATATTGATTAATTTTTATAATATTATAATCAAAAGCTTGGGATATCATTATAAGAAATAACGTGTTCGAAATTATTTAATATTATATATTTGATTCGTTTTTATAATTGATTAAAGGTATTATATTATTAAATATTATATTTTCAACGAAATCCTAATATACATATTTTAAAACACCTTTCATAACTTGATTCTTATTGGTCTAGAAAGTATATAAGATCTATATAGAAATAATTTAAAAGGAAATAACGATATCAAATAATATTAAACAATATTATAAAGAAATAGAATTGAAAAAATATAATTAAAAGATGAAATAATATTTTACTAATTAAAAACTTTTTGATGATTCAATTTTTATTATTTTGTAATTGATGATTATAAAGTAATAATTAATTGAATTATTTGAGATTGAATTGAAAAATAAGAGTTGAAGATTGAAAAGATTAAAAACGATTTTGATTGATTTAATGAATTAAAGATATAATAAAAAAGATGAAAAATCTCAAAATTTTCTCGCGCCCCCAATACTCCGACCACGAATTTAAAGCAAGGGTATACTATATTTATATTTATATTTATATTTATATTTATATTTATATTTATATTTATATTTATATTTATATTTATATTTATATTTATATTTATATTTATATTTATATTTATATTTATATTTATATTTATATTTATATTTATATTTATATTTATATTTATATTTATATTTTTATTTTTATTTACTTTATATTTTAGTCCAGAATTCGATATATAGATAGATTACCTTTAAAAAAGTGAGAATTATTAGAAACTTCGAATAGCTTCAAAATTTATAATTAATTGAAATATAAATAAATAAAAGAGTTTCAAATTATAAATATTTATGTAATACGAGTTGATTGTAGGTCCTCAGGGGCGTGGAAAATAATTATGGAGAGTGTAGCGAATCCATTGTTATTTTTAGCCCCGAAAGAATTGGAGTCAAAGTTCGTACTTTTATATTAGAGAATGATTTTCAATATTATATATTGAATTATCTGAAAGAAATCGAATATTCAAGAAAAGATATTATCTAACATTATATATTTAATATTCTTTTTTGGTTTGATTATTTTTATATTTATTATAAACTTTTAGATTATTTTAAATTATATTTTAATATATCTAAAGAAGATCTAAAATAATATTATTTTCAGTGTAACTTTTGATTTTTCGATGAATCTATTTATTTATAACAAATTCAAAAAGTTAATTTTATATATTCATTTTATAAAAACAATAACTTATAATATCCGAAATACTTTATAATTTTAAGGAATATATATAATATAATTGAAGCTTCTTATATGTATTCTAATATATATATTTTGAAACAATTTTCATAATTTGATCATTATTGATCGAAAGAAGTATGGATAATTTGTACGGGAATATGAAGTTGAAATAAAGTTGAAAGAAGAAATGATTCAATAAAGGTATTATTATATATAATATATAAAATAAATTTGAAGGAAGAGGAAATGTTTAATTAATGAAAGATTTTTTAATGATATGGTTTTTATTATTTTATAATTGATAATTGTGAAATAATAATTGATTAAAGGATTTGAGATTGAATTGAAGAATTGGAAAATTGAAGTTGAAGATTGAAGAGATTAAGAATGATTTTGATTGATTTAATGAATTAGGGGATGTGATAAGAAAGATAAAGAATCTTAAAATATTTCGATTTTTTTTTTTCCTCTTTGATATTCAGATCTGGGGTATCTTTAGTGTTTTGATCTTAAGTTTGAGGTAAGAATATTACAAATTATTTAATCAGTCTACACAACATTTTCAAATTGATGATACCTTTATACTTTTATATTATTCTAATTCATTATCCTTATAAATATAATATTAAATAATAAAGAATTTATTCTGAATTGCTTTTTAGATTTATAAATAATATATTTATAAGATTTCAAAAATCATAATTATTAATAAATATTATATATATTATAGAGAAATATAAAAAGAATCAAAATAATTTTTCAACTTTTTATATTATATTAAATAATAATATATCCAATAAAAATATCCTTTTTATAATATCTATTTTTCAAGATTATATAATAAAGATTGATCATAATATCAAAAAACAATATAATATTATATTAATTTTAATACAGATTATCAATATTTTCATTATATTCTATTTCAATAATTCAAATAAATATAAATATATATTTAATCTATTCTAAAAGTATTTATTCTTTTTTATTATCTCATTTTATATTAAAATAATAATTTTTTTTTTCAATTCGATTTTATAATCTTATCTTTATAATTATTGTTATCAATACAAAAAAAACTATATCTTTTATTAATATAATCAAAATTATATTTAATTCAAATATGTTTTATACTTCAAAATTATTTAATTTATACAAAATTAATAATAATATATTTAATAAAATCTTCTCTAAAATTTTTACAAATAACAATATTATTTTCATTATAATATCATTAATTATAAATTATTTACCAAATATTAATTATAAATCTTTATAAATCATTTTGAATCCTTCCTTTTATAATAATAATTTATATAATTCATTGAAAATATTATTATTTCTTTGATCTTCAATATTATTTCAATTATTACTAATTAAATCATTAATTTTATTAATTTTATTATATATAATTTGTTTAAGGAATAATTGTTTTGATATTATATATAAAATTATTTTTTAAAAAAGAATTCTTTTATATTAAAAATTCAGAATATTATTTATTATTATTTATTTAATTTATCAAATAATAACATATTCTAGATTTTTAAGAATATAAAAAATAAATATGATAAATTTTTATAAATAGATTAAAAAAAATCTTTTTTGGGTTTATTTTCAAAAATATTATAAATTTGATTAATTTTTAGATTTAAAAAAAGAAATTCAGGATGAGATAATAATTATAAAGATTAATATATATTAAATATTTGATAAATTTTTAATATATTTTGAATAATCGAATAATGATCTTATTCATTTTTGATAATATATTAAAGACGTTAATAAAAAAAAATTTAAAAGAAATTATATTGGATTATTTAAAGATTATTTTATTTTATTTATTGATTAATGAATTATTATTTAAATTATTACTAATAATAAAATAATTTAATATTGAAATGTATAAAAGTTTTGTTTTTTCTATTTTATTATTTATTATTATATTATTATATTATTAATAAATAATAAAAACAATTTGAGATTAAATTTTAATTTATATTAATTGATAATTTTTTAAAGATTTTCATAATTTTTAATCTCATTAAATATATATTTTCAATATTTATATTGAATTTTATATATAATATTATAAAAAACTTTAATAATAAAAAGATTAATTTTGATTTGTTAGATTTTTATATAATCTTTATAGATTTTTCTATAATTATTATTTTATTATAAAATCAAATATCCTTTATTATAATTAGATCTATTTATTATATAAATAATAGATTTCAGAATAATAATAAAATCTTATATAAATATTTTTATTATATTAATATCAAAAAGATTTTTGGGATTATATAAATTTATGATTTCAATATTAACGAAATTCGAAAGTTGTTTCAAAAAGTTTTCTAGGATTTAATAATAATATTATTCTAGAGGGATTTATTTTTTATCAAAAATGATTATAATTTATATTATATAATTCAAATTAATATGTGGTTTCTTTTTAATGAATGTATAAATGAAAGAAATATTGGAGAAAATTAAATTGAAGATAAATTTGAATTCGAATATATATTATATATTATATTGAAGTTTTTTTGATATAATATTTTATAAATATAAAATTTATAATTTCATTCATTAGCTACTAATTGTTTATATATATTTCAAATAATAATATTATTCATATTAATTTAATAGATATTTTATTATAAATAAATCATTATTATTAAATATAAAAATTTATTTTTTTATAAATATAAATTATAAATCGAAAACAAAAGAATTCATTATTTTCAAAAATAAAAATATCTTAAAATCAATTAATATATAATAATCAAATCCCAAATGATTTTAGATTTTATTATTAATCCTTATTTGTAATTTTTGAATACAAATATTATCGATTGAATTTATTTAAAATATTTCGAAGAATAGAATATAAAGAAAGATATTTTTATTACTACTGATTTAATCAATTTGAATATTTTATTAATAAATTTTGTTATTGTAATTATAATTATAAAATCTTTCATAATATTTTATTATTACAAAAAGATTTCATAATAGTTGATTATAAATTGATGTCTATTAATATTCTTTATAAAGATTTTATTAAATATAATCAGCCTATATAATATTTTCATATTGATAATATTTTTATATTCTTAATTCGAATAATTATAATAGCAATTTATATCTCCTGTATTATTTTACTTTATTATTTTTATGGATATAATATTAAATAATAAAGAGTTTATTTCAGATTCTTTTTTCGGGTTTATAAATATTATATATATTATAAAGAAATATAGAAGGAATTAAAGTAATTTTTTTTTGGTATTATATTAGATAATGATATGTTTGATAAGAATATCTTTTTTGTAGTATTTATTTTTTAAGGATTGTATGATGAAGATCCATTATAATATTAAGAAATAATACAATATTATATTAATTTTAATATAGATTGTTAATATTTTTGTTGTATTATATTTTAATGATTTAAATTAATATAAATATATATTCGATTTATTTTAGAAGTATTTGTTGTTGTTTTTTTTTTTTTTTTGACATAGAAAATTTTGTATTTATTTTAATTTTATTTTGTAATTTTATTTTTATAATTATTATTATTAATATAAGAAAAATTATATTTTTTATTGTTATATTCAAGATTGTATTTGATTTAAATATATTTTTTATTGTTATATTCAAGATTGTATTTGATTTAAATATATTTTGTATATTAAAATCATTTAATTTATATAAAATTAATAGTAATATATTCAATAAAATCTTTTTTGAAGTTTTTATAAATAATAATAATATTTTTGATTTTAATATTATTGATTGTAAATTGTTTATAAAATATAAATTGTGTTGTCTTTTATAATAATAATTTGTAGAATTTATTGAAGATATTATTTTTTTTGAATTTTAATATTATTTTAATTATTATGAATTTGATTATTAATTTTATTGATATTGTTATATATAATCTGTTTTTTATTTAAAAGAATATAAAGATGGTATTATATATATATTTGGATTTTTTTTTTGATAAATCTGAAATATGATTTAATTATATTATTATAAATATTTTGATAGATTTTCGAAATATAGAATTAGTTTAATGATCAAAAGAATGATGTAAATTATGTTGTTTTTTAAATTGATTTAGTTTTAGTTTTTTGTTTTTGGGGATAAAATAAAGATTATTAATAAAAAGATAATTATTATTTATTATAATTTTGATTGTTAAAGTTTTTGTAATTTCTTTAAATGTATTAGATTTGTTTGATATATCTGTTATAACATTCAAATAGATATATGTAAAGATTTATTTAAAATTAATTATGTTAATTGTTATAGATCTTTTTTTGTAAATTATATAAATTATTTTGTTATTTTTGAAAGAAAAAATAGTCAATATATTAAATCGATTTGTAAAAATTTTAATATTATTTATAAATATAGGGATATTTCTTTTAAGATAATTTATTTAGATAAGATTATTAAAATTATTATTTTGGTTTTAATTTCAATATAGAATATTCTTGTTTTTATTTTACCTAAATATAAATATAAAAACGAAATAATAATATGATATAAAGAAATTAAATCAATTATAATTATTGCTATTATTGAATCAATAATTATTTTTATTATTAAATTCAATAAGATCTTTTTTTATATTTTTTACAAAAAAAAGAATTAAATTATATTTAATAAAATCCTTCTAAAGAATATTAACAAAAACAAATTCATAATCTATTATTATAAAACTCTTTTTTTAATGAAAATATATTAATAATTTCTTTTATAATTATAATTATAATAAAAATTTTTTTTAATAAAAATTTAAATTGATTCAATGAATATCAATAAAGGTATTTCTATTTATAATATGTCCTTTGGAATATTTTATATAAATTTGATTAATATTATTTATATATAAAAATCTTAGATAAAAATTAATAATAAAATTTAAAATTATTTAGGATTTGATTGTTATACATCAATTTATTTTCAGGACCTCTATATTTTTGAAAATGAAAAATCCTTTTGTTTTTGAATTATAATTTCTATTTAATAGTAATAATTTATTTATAATAAAGATATTTTTGGAATTAATATTAATAATATTGTTATTTTGAATATATATAAATAATTCATAATTAATAAGGTTATAAATTATATAATAATATTTTGTTAAAAAAAATTTAATATATAAGATAATATATTCGAATTTGAAATTCTTATAGTTTATTAAAGGAATAATTTTATAATATAATTGTTTATAAATAATATAGATTCGATTAATAAGTTTAATAAATATAGATTTTATTAAGAAGTTTAATGGATCTATATATAAGATAGATTATATCTTTGATTTTATTTTTTTCAATCTTTCTTTTATTCATATATTTGTTAAAAAGGTTTTATATATTGGTTCGGATTATATGATATAAATTATGATAGTTCTTAATAACAGTTAAACTTTTTTAGAATAATATTATAATAGAATCTTTTTTGATATTGATATAATAAAAGTATTTATATAGAATTTTATTGTTATTTTGGAATTTATTATTTATATAATAAACAAATTTGATTATAATAAAGGATATTTAATTTTATAATAAAATAATAATTATAAAAAGATTTATAAAGATTATATTAAAATTCTATAAATCAAAATTAATTTTTCTGTTATTAGAATTTTTTATAATATTATATATGAAATTAAATGTAAATATTGAAATAATATTTTTAATAAAATCAAAAATAATAAAGATCTTCATAAGATTATTATTAATTATTATAAATTAGGATTGGATTTTCAATAATTTTTTTTATTTGTTAATAATATAATAGTAAATAATAAAATAGAAAAAAAAGAACTTTTATATATTTTGATATTGAATTGTTTTAATATTGATAATGATTTATTAATTAATTATTGAAATAAAATAATGTTTAAATGATTTAATATAATTTTTATAAAAGAAATAAAAAGGAGTATTGTTGATATTTTTAATATATTATTGAAAATAGATAGAATTATTATTTGATTATTCAAAATATATTGGAAATCGATTAAATATTCAATATAGAATTTTTATAATTACTATCCAATCCTTAATTTCTTTCTTCAAATCTGAAAACTGATTAAAATTATAATATTTATAAATAATATTCTAAATTTCCAATATAATTTTTTTTTTCGTGAAATATAATCCCAGATCCAATAACTAATTCCATATATAATATCAAGATAATTATCTTTTAGGAATTCAAAATTATTATAATTATTATAAATATTCAAAGAAATTTTAATATTTTATTAAAAAATATTTATTAAATCTAATAATCAAATAAAAATAATATTTTCTTTCATTCAAATCAATAAATACTTTTTTTACTAATAAATTTATTAAAATTGAAATACATTTGAAAACTTTATTATGTTAAACCATTAAATGATCCATAAATACTTTAAAAATCTCTATTTTTATTTATTTTATATATACTATATTTTATGAAACTTTTTTTTATAATATGAAATTAAAATTTAACTATATTGATAATCTTTATCTTTACAAAATCTCGAAATCTTTTAATAATAATATTTGCTCTTTATTTATTAAAATAAAAAATATTATAAATTAAAAAGATCAAAATAAAATACATTTTGTTTTTGAAAAATTGAAAATTCTTTTTATATCTCAAAAAGAATAGATTCGTTTTATTATATATAATTAATAAAATTAAACTTATAATTTCTTTTCTTTTTTTATATAAATTTATTGGAAAAATATTTTTTCTGTTAATTTAAATTAATTTTATTTAAATCTTCCGGTCATTTTTATATTTAGAAAAATATAACTTCAAAAAATATATATTTATTTTAAACAATATAAAAGAATTATATTCAAATAATTCATCAAAATTCATTATAAATTAAAAATGTTTTTTTAAAATAATCTTTAATTTAAATTCCCTAATTTAATATATCTTAATACTCCTCAAAAAGTCCTAAAATATAAAATATAATTTATATCTATTAAATACAAATTAATACTACTACTATTATTATTATATCAGAATTAATATAATATTACTTTGTTTTTTTATATTATAATCGATTTTGATTATACAATTTCAAAAAATAAATCTTATAAAAAAACATTTTTGTTGAATATATTATTGTTTAATACAAAACCAAAAAAAAGATTATTCTTATATTTTTTTTTATTTATTGAAAGTTTGTCTATAAATATATTATTTTAAGATTCAAAAGAACGATTTAGAATAAACTCTTTACTATTTCATCTTATATATATAAAAATAATGGGTTAAAAAAAAAGATGAAAAAAAAAATAAAAAAAAAGTAGCTTTGTAATTATTTGGAATTAATAATATAAAATTACTATCAATTTGAGATTTTTGTATAAATTGAACAATTATACTGGTTTTCATAATAATAATACTTGTTATACAGATTCGAATTATATAATTTATATTATATAAATCTTTTGATAAAGAAATTAAAATCCAAAAGAAAATAGAATTAGTAATCTATTGATAAAAATGAAATTGATTTTGAAAGAATAATTTTTTTAAAAATGCGATTGTTAAATATTAAATAAGAAAGTTTTGGGTTTCGAAATTCCTTTATTTATATTTATTTATTTATTATATTAAAAATGAATGATTTTCTTAAAATTATTATTTCATTTTTTATTTTGAGAGGAATATATCAATAAAGATTTTATTTAGGATTAAAATTAATAATATTAAAAATGTATAAAAATTTTTGATATTATGAATTTTTTATTTATAAATGAATCTTTTAATTTTAGAAATATAATAATTCTAATTTTCAAACCGATCTTGATTGAATATAATCAATTATATGGAAGGATTTTAAATATTTTAAATATTTTTGAATTTCTTTAAATGTTTCAATGTGTATTAAAATAATAAAAAAGATTAAATATTATATATTAGAATATTCTTTTTAGTTATCGATAATCAAAATCTTAAGATATATTTTGAAAAAAATTTAATTGAAGGATTTGAGATTTATATATTTTTTTGATAAAAAAATTTTAGAAAAGGTTATATATTAATTTAATCAATATACAATCTTTATCTTCAGTTTTAAAAACCATTTTAATCTTTTTTTAATTTTTATATAAAAAGATTTTTCAAAAAACTTTTTGATCAATATATATATAAGAATTTATAGTTTTGATTTTTATAAAAAACAAATAACAAAATTCAATATTAAAAATCATTTATTTTTTATTCAAGTTTCTTATATTGAAATTAAAAAAAATATTTATGAATATTTTTTTTATTAAAGAAGGGAAACTTTTAATATTAATATAATTTTTCAATTTGAAAAAATTATAAAATCATAAGATATCAATATTATTTAAGAAATCAAAATCAATAAAATGAAATGAAAGTACTAAATTTGAAAAAATTTTGATTTTTTTTTGAAAAATCTTATTCAAAACAATGAATTATATTGAAAAGGAAAGATTAAAGAAAAAGTTTTTCTAAATTTGATAAAGATGATATATAATAATAAAATAAATTATTCAATTTTAGAAATAGATATTTAAAAATAAAAAAACGATTTTTTATTATTGTTTATATTATAGAAACTTTAATATATATATTAAAATAATTTCATAAAATCGAAATTTCAATGATAATTAATATTATTTTTATATATAAATTAGATTTTTTTGAATAAATATTTAAAAGAATGTAATTATAATTGTAAATACCAAAAAACCCACAAAAAATTGAAGCAAATCGGAAATTCTTAATGGAAAGATCATAATAATTCTGATTGTTTATAATTATTGGAACGTTGTTTTTAATTATTAATTAAAGAAGATTTATAATATATTGATTATTATTATGATTTTTATAAATAAAAATATCAAAATCAAAAATATCATTAATTCAAGATTGATAATTAATATAATAAATTTGAAAATTATAAAAGAATTAGAGTTTATAATATATGAATACAAAATAATAATTTTTTTTAAAAAAACTATATTATTTTATATAGATTTATTAAAGATATAAAAATCAATTGCGAAAAAATTAATAATATTAATAATATTTTCCTTTTGAATAATATTCAAGATTTATTATTATGGGAAATATTATATTTTGTTATAAAAAGAACTGATTTTGAATATAAAAACAATAAATAAATAATAATACTAATATCAATAAAACTGATTATTAAATAATTAAATCGAAATATACAGTAATAGTAATGATAATAGTATGGATTTATATCTAATAGATTTATGTTTAGAACTTTTATTTTAAAAACTTTTGAAAAATATAAAGATATATTAAGTTAAGGATATTTAAATTAAGAATTATTTCAAAAAGTATTTATAACTGAAGATAAGTCTTGAAAAGTTATTTAAATATGTTTTTTTTTCATTTAAACTATATATATATATTTTTAAATATAAAAAAAGCATAATCGAAAGATTTATTTAAATATTAAAGATGAATATAGTATAAAAAACATTAAATCAAAAAAGAAAAAAAGAAAAATTGTCAATAATTAAAAAAAAAGAATTTGAAATAGAAATATGTATTTTTTAATAAAGATATATAATTTTATAAAAAGTATTTATCGATATAGAAATTAATAATATTTAAAAGTTTATAAAATTTGGAAAATTCTTTATTGAATGAAATTAATAATTTCGATTTTTAATTATTAAAAGAAAAGAAAGAAATAATTATTTAAATAATATATAAAGAAAGTTTATTTAGTTTATATAAATATTTGAAATTAATATTTTTATATTCGAATTTTTAATAATATTCAATATAATTCTTTAAAACAATTTCATAGTTAATAATTTATAAAGATATTATTATAATACATTCAATTTTAAAGGAATTTTGATTTTGTAGTTGGCATTTCATTTATAATGATTTAATATTGTATTTGTTGAATATTAGCATGAGGACTTTTGGGAATTAAATTAAATTTATTAATAATGAATTCAGAGTTAAAAATGAAATCGTAAATTTTTTTTAAAATATAGAAGTTAAATAAATTTATTTATTATTTTAATATTGTGTATCTATATAATATTCTAAAATATATTTTTTAAAATACCTTTCATAATTCGATTTAAATATAATACAAAACTATTTTTAAATTATCAAAAATAAAACCTTGATTACAAAATCAAAACTTTCTTAGAATTAAATTTATTCAAAAAATATTTTTATAAATATTCAATTTTATTTTAAACATTCTTTTTATTTAATTATTATTAATATTAAATGTATAATTTCTTTTCTTTTTATATGAATGACTTTGAAATTCATATTTTTTATTAATTTAAATTAATTCTATTTCAATCTGTCGATCATCCTCAAATCTAAAATCAATATATTCCAAAAAAAACATATATTCATTTTAAACAATATAAAAAATTCATATTCAAATAATTCATCAAAATTTATTATAAATTAAAAATACCTTTTAAAATAATTTTTGATTTAATTTCCTTAATTGAATATATTTCAATACCCTTCAAAAGACCCCAAAATATAAATTATAACTTATATCCATTAAACACAAATTAATACTACTACTAAAACTAAAATTATGTTATTTTCTTAATCAATTAATAAATCATTATTCAAATTATTATCTATATTAAAATAACTCAACATTAAAATATATCAAAGTTTTATTTAATTCATTATATTATCTATTGTCAAATTATCAATAAATAATAAAGATAATTCAAAATTAAATTCAAAATTATATTAATTAATGATTTTATAAAAAACTTTATTCATAATATATTCCAAATATTTGTATTTCCTTTTTCATATAATATTATAAAAGATTTTAATAATAAATAGATTTATTTTTATTTTTCAAATTTCAATAAAATCTTCATAAATATTTTTCATTTCGATTAGATTTATTTATTATATGAATAATTGGTTTCAAAATATTAATGAACTTTTTTACAAAAACTTTAATTATATTAATCAATATCAAAGAAAATTCTGAGATTATACAAATCAATAAATGATATCAATTTTAACAAAATTCGAAAATATATTAAAAAAATCTTTTGAAATTCAGTAATAGAATTGTTTTAAAATAATTGTCTTCATCGAAGATTAATATAATTTGAATTATATAATCGAATCTAATATATAAATCCTTTTTAGTAAAAATACTAATAAATAAAATATTAAAGAAAATAAGATTAAGAATATATTCTATTTTATGAATAAATTTATCAAAATTATAAATGAAATTTACATTATCAATAATAAATCGAATTATTAAACAATCATTTTTCTAAACAATATATTATATTATATATTGAAATCATTTTTAATAAAATATTATTAAATAGATATAAAAAATATTATATAATATATGATTTCATCAATTATTGATTATCGATAATAATAATAATAAGAATAATAATAATAATAATAATATTGATTTGTATCTAATAAATATAAATTTAAGGTTTATACTTTGAGATCTTTCAAAAAATATAAAAATATATCAAATTAGGGATTATTAAATTGATAATTATTTTAAAAAGTATTTTTAATTTATAATGAATTTTATACAATTATTTGAATATGATTTTGATTTTATTTCAAATAAATATATATATTTCTAAAGTTATATATATATATTTCTGAATATAAAAATAATCGAAAGATTTATTTGATTATGCAAGTTTAACAAAATATCAAAAGTATTTTAATCAAAAAAAAAGAAAATTAACAATAATTAGTATTATTATAAAAACCAACTAATTAAATAAAAGAAAAGAGTTCAAAATAAAGATATATTATATTATTGAAGATAAATATTAATATATAAATCCATAATATTTAAAAAATTGAAAAAATTTAAAAAAATTAAAAAAATTTAAATAATTCCTTTATTAGATGGGATAAATCATTTAGATCTTTAATTATCAAAGATAAAGAGATAAGTAATTTAAATAATTATTTATTGAATAATTTTTGAATTTTGATGTAATAAATTATATTTCCAAAAATCTTTTTTTGTTTATATAAATATTTGAAATTGATATTTTTGTATTTGAATTTTCGATCATATTATATATATATAATTCTTATAAAAGAATTTGATAAATAATAATTTTTGAAGATATTATTATAATAAATCAAATTTCAAAAGAATTTTGATTTTATAAAGAAGATTTTATTTGTAAAAATTGAAAAAGAATTTTATATTATATTTAGATTATTGAATTTATTTAATAGTGAAAGAAAGACTTTTGAAAATGAAATTAAATTTGTTAATCATGAATTCAAAGTTTAAATCAATATTACAAATATTTTTTTAAAGTATTGAAATTAATAAATTTGTTTATTTTTTGAGGAATTTGGGTATTTTAATGATTGTTGTATTTAAATATGAAAAATTAAATATTTATATAATATATTAAATAATATAGAAAATTTAATGAGATAATTCTAATATAATTTTTTGGAAATATTAAATACTTGATATACTATTGATATCAAATTATATTCATTTTCAATTAATATTTAATAATTTTTCGAATTTCAATAGTTTTATTCTTAAAAATATAAAATATAAAATTAATTAAGGCAAATTTGAAAATGATTTATGTTCTATTTTGATATATAATATAATTATATTTAATATTTTTTGATTTTTTGATATATTATTTTAAATTCTTTAAAAAGATCATAATTTTGTTAATTAAAGTAATTGCTTATTATTTTTTGACAACAATTATTATTACGTTTTCATTAAAATTTATTTTATATTTATATATAAAATAAATAAATATAAAATAAATAGTTTTGAATTTAGATTTTGGAATATTACCAAAAAAAAATCAGTTCATAATAGTAATAATAGTAATAGTAATATTGATTTGTATTCGATGGATATAAATTCTTAAACTTATATTTTAGGATCTTTCAAAAAGTATAAAAATATATTAAACTAGAAATATTCAAATTGAAAATTATTTTTAAAAGTATTTTTGATAAAACTATATTATTTTATTAAAAATAGATATTAATATAAAAATCAATAACATTGAAAAATTTGAACAATTTGAAAGATTGATTTATTAATTATAAGAAATAATACAGATTTTATTCTATCGAAACTAAGGAAATAAATAATTTTCATAGTTATTTATTAAAAGATTTTTGGATTTTAATATAATAAATGAAATATTAAAGAGTTCTGTTTTATTTATATCAATATTTAAAATTTCTTTATATTTTTATCTTGAAATTTTTAATAATATTATATATGATTCTTATAAAAGGATTTGATAGTTAATAATCTCTAAAAATATTATTTAAATAAATCAAATTCTAAACAAACTTTAATTCTGTAATTTAGATTCGATTTCTAATAATTCATAAATAATTATATATTATATTTAAATAAGGATTTCTGAAAATAATATCAAATTTATTGATTATAAATTCAAAATCAATATCAATATCATAAATATCTTTAAGAATATCAAAATCAATTAATTTATTTGTTATTTTGTTATTTTCAATATCTGAATATTTTGATGATTATTGTATTTCAATATTATAAATTTATATAATAAAGATAATAATATAATCTTCATTTATGATATATAATAAAATAAAATCAATTCTTTTTATATATGTATAAATTATTTTTACTTTTTTAAATATAAAATGGATTTTGTTTTGATTTTTTAATTCATAATATTTCTCAGTACAATTGCTTAATCTATACAAAAATCTTAAATTGATAATATTTTTGTATTTTTGAATCTAAATAATTATAAAAGTATATATATATATTTATTTTATTTTTTTAATTCATTATTTTTGTGAATATAATATTAGATAATGAAAAGTTTATTTTAGATTTTTTTTTGGAATTTTAAAATTATATATTTATTGAATTTCAAGCATTATAATTATTGATAAATTTATAATATATTAAATAAGAATAATTTTTTTCTTTTTATTTTGTATTAAATAATAATATATTTAAAAATAAAATTCTTTTTATAATATTTATTTTTTCAAAATTGTATAATCGATATTTTTCAAAATTGTATAATCGAGATTGATTTTAATATCAAGAAATAATATAATATTATATTAATTTTGATATAGATTATTGATATATTTTCTATATTATATTTTAAAAATTGAAAATGAATATAAATATATATTTGTTTTTTTTTAAAAAATAAAAATTTTTTTTTATATGAAAATTCAATTGGATTTCATGATTTAATTTTTGTAATAATTATAATAAATAAATAAAAAATTATATTCTTCATTAATATAATTGAATTTTCATTTAATTTGCATATTTTTTATATCTCGAAATTATTTGATTCATAAAAATTTAATAATAATACATTTAATAAAATGTCTTTTAGAGTTTTCATAAAAAATAATATTATCTTTAATTATAATATTTTTGATTTTGTATTATTAAAAAAAAAATTTTTTAGATTCTTTTGAATCATTTTAAATTCTTTTTTTATAACAACAATTATTATAATTGATCAATAATATTATTATCTTTTTAATTTCCATTATTATTTTTATAATTATCAAATAAATTATTGATATTATTATATATAATCTGTTTTTTCTTTATAAAAATACAAAAATAATAAAATCTATTTTTGAAATTGTTTTCTTTTAAAAAATTCAAAATATAATTATATTATATTATTAAAAATGTTTTTAAAAGTTTCATAAATATTAATAAAAAATATTTCTTAATTAATAAAATTTTTATATTCGAAGAAATTATAATATAAATTGTTTTTAAAGTTATCAATTATAAATTTTCAAAATTTATAATGAATTTAATAATTAAAAAGATTATTCGAATTATTTTATATTCAAAATCTGTTTTTTATTTTATTCTCTAATCCCAAAAATAAAACAAAGATCATTAATAAAAAAATCCATTATCTTGTATTATAATCCAGATTATTAGGATTTTTATAAAAAATTTTCAAATTTTCAAATATTCTAAATATATTTATTATTATATTTATTATAATATTAAAATAAATATATATAAAAAAACTTTTCAATATTAATAATTTTTAATATATCAATTATCATAAATCCTTTTTTATAAATTCTATTAATTATTTCATTATTCCTAAAAAAAACAATAAATATACTCACGGAATTTATAAAGAATTTAATATCATTTATAAATATAACAATATTTTTTTTAAAAAATTAATTTATTTAACAAATAATATAATAATTATTATTTCTATCCTTATCAAATATAAAGACAAATACTAAACCAGAATTTGGTGGTATAAACTTTGTTGATAAATCCAATAAATTTATTTATTTATAAAACAAAATATATTCTTAATTTTACTTTGTTCAATATTTCATTTATCCATAGATTTATTTAAAAAGACTTAAAATTAAATTAAATAAAATTTAATAAAATTAAATGAAATTAAATGAAATTAAATTAAATGAAATTAAATTAAATGAAATGAAATTAAATGAAATTAAATTAAATGAAATGAAATTAAATGAAATGAAATTAAATGAAATGAAATTAAATGAAATTAAATTAAATGAAATGAAATTAAATTAAATGAAATGAAATTAAATTAAATTAAATTTTAATAATTTCTATTAAACAGTCAATAATCTTAAAATAATTCTATTATAAAATTCTGAAAGATTTTATAAACAAATTTTTGAACCTTATTAATATTAATATTATTAATCTATACAATTTTAAAACTTTAATATTAATTCAATTGAAATTTTTATATAAAATTTCATTATTATTTTAAAATCAATTATTTATATAACAAACAAATTCAATTAAAACAAAAAATATTTAATCTTTTAAAAAAACAATAATTACCAAAAAGTCTATATAAATAATATCAAAATCTAATAAATCAAAATAAATTTGTTTATCATTCAAATCTTTTAGAAACCTATATATAAAACTAAATGAAAATATTAGAAATATATTATTGATAAAATTAATTTTTTTTAAAAATTTATCAATTAATATAAATCAACTTTTAATTTCAAATTCTCTTTATTATTTATTAATAATTGAATAATAAATAATATAATAAAAATATAAAAACTTTATATATTTCGATATTGGATTATTTTAATATAAATATTAATTTGAATAATAATTTATTGATTAATTAATAAAATAATAAATAATTGAAACTGATTTTATAAAAAAGAATCTCATTGGCATCTTTAATGTCACGAATCGTGAACCACAGGAGGCTAACCACGTGATACCTCTTATCTCCCATATCAATTTATGAGCTGATCATCTGTGCGTATACATTACGAATCATACAATTTAGTATAATAAAATAGTAACCCTAATAATGCTTATACACAATTCTGCAGTTTATAAATAGATATTTGTATATATATATCTAGTTGCTCCTTACAAATCATAATTCTTCAATTGTAGATTTTAAAGAACATAATTGATCTTGTTTATTCAGTTCTACTACAGTTCTTGTATATTATATTATCTACAATTCATTTATAAGTATCCGGCCATCTAATAACCTTCCAAATAATATTTCACTTTAATAATACCTTCTTAGATAAACTTTTACAAACATTATATCCAAAAGAAGAAGATCTATTCTGATCTAATCGACGAAGATATAAACATTTTTAAAAATGTACTATTACTTTCATAATATAACGAATTCCTCCCTTTGTACATTCCGAACCTTTGAAAGTATATTTTGAGGAACCCTTTTCTTCTTCTCAATTATTTCAACAATCCTTCAAAGAAAATATAAATACAGGATTGGATAATATTATTATTGAAAGAAAGAAGATTAATAAAAAGAAGATTCCAGTATATAAAACCAATACTTTCAATAATTTAATTATTTCTTCCGAATCATTATTATAATTATAAGATCTTTATATAATAATTATGAATTCGAAAAAAGAGAATCGATAATTGAAAGTTATAATAACGATAAGCTTTGCAATAGTGTAATCTTCTTCTGAACTTTAAATGATATTTATATAAATATTCAGATCAATAATAGTACCTGGGATTCCCTTTATTCCTTCAATCGAAATTCAAGGACCTTTATTCAAACAAACCTAAAGATCCCGAAATCAGAAGAAGAAAATTTCGATCAGATGATCTAATCATTCGGGGCCCTCCAAAGATTCTCCTTCTTTTTCAAAAAATGATAATCTATTTAATAATCAGGGATCCCTTTATTCAAAAAACCGATCTAACCGGTCAAGATCGTATTCCTACACTAATCACAATTCGTAGCAAAATATATATATATTAAAACCTATAAATCTTATTATTAAACTTAACAATAATATTGAATTTAAAACTAATTTATAGTAATTATTGGTTATAAAACAATTCGAGCTATATATTATATTATTTAAAAATGAAATATAACACTGTATATACATAATCGACCAAATCGAATCGAAAGTATAAATATATTATCATACTCTTTACATATAAATACTCTGACTCACAGTATTCGAATTGATCAAACAATTTACAGCGATCTATCGGAATCTAATCGAAATCGATAATGTTTATTTTTAATATAAAATATAAATTATATTTAATATAATTCGATATAACAATTTCCTAAAATAGTATAGAAAATTCAGATTATTTGCTATTCAAACAAAGATTATCGATGATAAGATTCTATTCAAAGATTTCGAATAAAAGATTTCCGATTTTCTTTTACAAATAATAATAATATTTATTAAGGATTATAAGATTATAAAAGAATTTGTGAATATATTTATTAAAATAAATCAAAACAAAGTTTTATTACAAAAACAAAATCGATATTATATTAATCAAAAAATCTTTATAATTATTTATAAATCAATAATTATTATAAATCTTTTATAATCCTTTTAAAACTTTAACAATTTCAATTTTGGAACCTTTATATTCCCAAAACCATTTCTATTCCGGAATATCCCTCCCGGATATACCGGCCCTACTATATCCAATAATTATTCGAATTTCAAATGTTTATCACCCTTTCCCTTTTTTGAAACAATATATATATCGATGCCTTATATTGATAATCTTAATGAAATCGAAACGATACAAAAAGAAGCAGAAGAATTCGAAGAATATCAGGATGTCGAAGAAGACTTCAATTTAGAAACTATAATTGAAGTTATACAGAATACCTATTTAGAAAAAGAAAAGCATTTAAAACTAAATATTTAAATTTTATTTTTATTTTAAACATTATATAGAATATAAGATTTCTTAATCTAATCAAGTTTATAGGAGGAGAAGTATTCATTTTCTTTTGTAATCTTTCGAAAAATAATTACACTTATCGATCAAGAGTATTTATTAACTTTAAAGCAAATAAATTCGCTTTTATTAATACTACGTTCCTTACTTATTTATTTCCTATATTTAAATCCAGAATTATACCGTTTGAAGTTTCAATTAAAGTTAAAGGATATAATGATGTACAAGATCATACTATTACTTATTTCATATTCTTTAATTTAATAATCGATAATTGTGAATAATCTTTTATCCCTTTTTTTATTACTGAATTAAAGAATTATAATATTATTTTAAGTAGACTTTGATTATTAGAGATTCGAACAAAGCTCGATTACTTTAATAGATATCTTGAATAATTTAAAGAGAAATTCTGTATTATCTTTTATTCGAATAATCTCTTTATTATCTAATCATCCTTTCGTAAATAGAAGATCGATCGATTAATCCAATAAAATATTGATCGACGAAATGATCAATTTGAAGAATATTGGAATCGAAAAGATTTATAATTAAACAGATCAATCGCAGTTGATGATATATAACAAGAACCTTTAAATATAAATGTAATACAAATTTTTATTGAAAAGAAAGAGATCCTGATTCCTTTCAAATTCAATCCATCTCCTTTTCAATCAATTATATCATTATTGCAGATCTACAAATGTCTCCCTTGTATATTGCCCGAAGTCCTCGATTTATATATACTCAAACCTAATAAATTCTAATTAGAATATAAGAGAGATGAATAAACTGAACTTTTTATTATTATTTTGAAAGAATTCGATAATATAATAAACTTCCAACAAAACAAATAATATATAAAAGAAAGAATATTGATTGCCTTGATCGAATTTAAGAATATAAAAATTCGAAAGAAATTCGATCGAGTATTAATCGAAATCGATTTAGAACCTAAAATACTATTTGAATATCGATAATATCATCAAATCTTTTCCAAATATAAATCAAATATCTTACCTTTTAATCAATCTTATAATTATAAAATTATATTGGAAAATAAAAAAGAACAAATCTTGTATTATAGCCCACTTTATAAAATATCTTTGGAACAATTGGAAATCATTAAAGAATATATTATGGATAATTTTAGTAAAGGTTTTATTAAATTCAATCAAGTCTTTTATACTGTATTTATCCTATTCGTTAAGAAATTTAATAATAATTTGAGATTCTATATAAATTTCAGATTATTGAATTCTTTAATATATAAGGATTGGTATTCCTTCTTTTTGATCAATAAAACATTTTTTCGATTTTCCAATATTAAAATCTTTATCAAACTCGATATTCGTTAAGCTTTCTATTATATAAGAATAAATCCTGTTTTAGAAGAGTATATTACTTTCCGAATTTGATACAGATTATACAAATACAAGGTTGTACTATTCGGATTAACAAATAATCCTGTAATCTACTAGTATTATATAAATAATATTTTATTCGATTATCTAGACATTTTCTATACAATATATTTCGATAATATTCTAATTTATTCCGAAAACGAAAAAGAGCATTAAACTTATATTAAACTAATTCTCGAACAATTAAAAGTTGTTGGCCTACAAACGGATTTTAAGAAATACAAATTCAACATTATATATATTAAATATTTGAGCTTTATCATCTCTATTAAAGAAATAATGATAAACCCTGAAAAAATTGAAATAATTGAGAATTAGACCTTTCCAATAATAATAAAAGGGATTTAATCATTTCTCGGTTTTTGTAATTTTTATTGACAATTCATTAAGGACTACAATATAATAGTGAAACTTCTTAATGAATTTACTAAAGCAAACATTAAATTCGTATTCAATGAAGTATACCAAAACGCATTCAATATCTTAAAGAAAAAGCTTATCTCTGTTCCGCTTCTATAATATTATAATCACCGACTCCCCTATATACTCGAAACAAACATATCCAATAAAATAATTGCTAATATATTATCACAACAATATAACGAAGATTGATTTCCTATAGTTTATTTCTTCAAAATTATGGTTGCCGCTAAACTGAACTACAAAGTTCATAATAAAGAAATACTATCAATCATTTGATCTTTCAATTATTAGAAAATAGAACTTATTAATTCATTATATAAAATCAAGGTTTATACCAATCATAAGGCCCTCGAATATTTCATGATTATTAAAACTCTCAACGCCTGATAAATTCGCTGAACAAAAGTTCTAATCAATTATAACTTTATTATTATATACCGCCTTAGAAAAGATAACCTTTTCGTTAACATTTTAACCCATTGAACCAACAAATTGAACCTTCAAAACTATACCAAAAAGAAGAATCACCTCCAGTAGTTTATTAAAGATAACCAAATTGATATTGAAATCATAAGAAAAACTTTATGAAAGTATTATTTAAACAAAACAATGATTACTAGTATTGATTTAAATGAAATCGCTCCTCGATTCGATTTAATTAATTATATCATTGAAGCAAATAAAACTATAAATAGTTTACTAATATTCAGAATACAAACTACCCAAAATCACAAGTATATATCACTCCAAAATGATCTTTTACTTTACAATGACCGCTTAATAATACCTGATATTGACAACCTTCGAATTTACCTGATTTATGAAACCCATAATTCCATTTCCATTGCTTATCCTGGTACAAGCAAAACCTATCTTTTATTATCCCAATAATACTATTGGCCTAGAATATACAATACCGTAACCAGATATATACACAATTGTTATACTTACAAATACAATTCTGTTTCATATAATCGTATCCCCGATTTATTATATCCACTTCCAATTCCTAATCGAGTATAACAATATATTATTATAGACTACTATAGTTTTAATAAAGATAAATACAGATATAACAACATTTTAATCATTATTAATCAATTAACAAAGCAAACTATTTTTATACCTTATTATAAATCAATCGATACTCAAGCTCAAATACAATTATATCTCTACCATATATATCAATATTATAATCCCCTTGATATTATAATATCAAATCGCGGCCCTCAATTTATATTACAATTCTAAAAAGAATTCAGCCAAATTCTAAGAACTGATCTTAAATTATCCATTACTTATCATCCCCAAACCGATAATCAAATTGAGATCTATAACCAATACCTTCAACAACAATTGAAGTTGTTTATTAGTTACTATCAAAACGATTGATCAGAATTCCTATCTATAATAGATTATACATAACTTACTTTTCTATACGATTCCTTAAAAGAACTTACATCCTATAAAACCCTATACAGATATATACCGAAACATATATAGAAATAAAAGGAAGATATTAATAAACCAACAAACAATATAAATATATATAATGCTTGTATATACATAGAATGCAATAGATTAATTCTTATGCAAATGAAAAAAGGTCTATTGTATATCCAAGCCAAAATATCGAAATCTACAAATGCTTATTAGTGTAAAGTCGATTTCGATATCGGAGATTATATATAATTCAATATGAAGAGTTATCCTATCCAGAGATCATCTAAAAAGCTGAACTTCCCAATTCAAAGAAGATTCAAGATTATTAATCGATTTGGAAACTCTTTCAAGTTCGAATTCCCGATTATAATGAAAATTTATCCTATTTTTCCTTCAGACCGATTATACAAAGTATATAACAATCCTTTTTCTAATCAAATACTCGAATCATCTCTGCCTATTAATATAACTAACAATTCGGAATAAAAAATAGAAAAGATCCTAACAATAAAGAAAACACAAAAAACCTTATTATATAAAATCTTATAATTTAATAATAATACCGATCTTATCTAATATCCTATTTCCGATTTTAAAACATTATTACACTTTCTATATGATTTTCATCTAGCCAATTCAATATTGTTTGGTCCTCTCAATCAATTAATTGATTAGATAAAGTTTTATAAGAATAAAAAAAATAATTATAATTATATAAATAATGATTCATTTATAAAATTAAGGGAAAGAAAAGTATTCTTTAATATAACAAATTAGATATTATGATTTTATAATAGTATATATATATACAATTATGAAAGGATCGAAAACCTATATAAATTCGAGAGAATTTGATTATATATATATATAGCCCGAACTCTATACAACAAACAAGCTACCATCATCAAGATAATACAAAGGCAATATATTTCAAAAACTCATATCTATAATCATTTCAAAAATTATACAAAAGAAAGTTTGAATATAATAAAAACGAAATATAACATCACCCTTATCGATTTTGTTCAATTTGATCGATTTGATCAATTTGATTGATTAATTTGGTCGATTTCGGAATTGATTATATTAATCATCTATTATTACTATACCATAATTCAATCTCCTTCCTTTTTCTATTGAAGCTTTTTCCTTTCAGAGATTCCCCAAATCAAAAAGAATATAAATCAATATTAATTTAATCAATTGATAAACAATTTAATCGATTTGATCAATTCATTTATTATTTTGATCAATTTAATCGATTAATTTGGTCAATTTGGTCAATTTCCAGTAAATTAATCAAATCAATCAAAATGATTAATCTAATTAATTTAAAGCTCATAAACCTTCACAAAACCTGATTTCCGATGAAATAATAATAAAATAAAGAAATGAAACATTTGAGGATAAGCTTTTCCGAAGGGGGAGGTAGTATCACAAATCGTGAACCACAGGAGACTAACTACATGATACCTTTTATCTCCTATATCAATTTATAAGCTAATTATCTGTATGTATACATTACAAATCATACAATTTAATATAATAAAATGATAACTCTAATAACATTTATGCATAACCCTGCAACCCACAAATGAGTATTTGTATATATATATTTAGTCGTTCTTTACGAGCTATAGTTCTTCAATTGTAGATTCTAAAGAACATAATTGACCCTGTTTATTCAGCTCTACTACGGCTCTTGTGCGTCACATTTAATATATTACCAAAAATGATCAAAATCATTATTTCATTATTCAAAATATACTAAATATTAATTAAATATATTATATATGATTTATACAAGTATTATTTAATTTCGAATTCCTTCTTCCAAATTTGAAGATCAATTAAAATAATAATACTTCTTAAATAAACCAAAAAATTAAATCCTTAATTCATTCATAAAAATCTATAATATTTATTTTCAATATTTTTCAAAGATTAATATATATTATTTTTAAATAAATTCAATAAATAATATTTAAAAATAATATTTTGAACTTATAATGTAAAAAACTTCCCCTTGAAAAGAATTATAAATTTGATAATTAACTTTATATATAATATCAAAATAATTGTATTTTAAAAATTAGAAATCATTATAATCATTATAAATATTTATAATACCTTTAATATTTTCTTAAAAAATATTTACTCGATTAAATAATTCAACAAAAATAACTCTCCCCTTTACCCAAATTAATAAACTCCCTATCTATATATTATATCTTATTAAATCTTTCTTTTAAAACATTAAATTGAAATTCAATTATATTAAAAAAATTTATATTTATAAAATTTCGAATTTATTTAACAATAATATTTATTTTTTATTTATTAAAATATAAATATTATAAATTGAAAAAATCAAACCAAAATATATTTTGTTTTTAAAAAATAAAAATAAAAAGATTTGTTTATTATATATATTTTATCTTTGAAATTTATATAAAAAGAAAAGAAATTTCAAATCTAATATTAATAATAATCCAACAGAAAAAGAAAAATATTTAAAACAAAAAATGATATTTATAATAAAAATAAATTATATGATCAAAAATATATATTAGAATAGAAATCGATCATATTTAAAAGTTTGAAACATTCAAAAAATTGATTTATTAGATTGCATAAATAATTTAGATTTTTTTATATCAAAAATAGAAAAGTAAAAGATTTAAATAATCAATTATTGAAGGTTTTTTATATCGTGGAATAATGAATAATATGTAAAAAAGATTTATTTCATATATATAAATATTTGAAATTTATATCTTTACATTTAAATTTTTAATAATATTTATATATAACTTTTTAAAAAAGATTTAAGAATTAATAATCTATAAAAATATTATTTAAATAAATCTAATTTTAAAAGAACTTTGATTTTATAATTGAAGCTTCATTCCTAATAATTGAAAAATAATTTTATACTATATTTAAATCATCAAATTTATTAAATATTAAAACAAAGGTTTTTGAAAATAATACTGAATTTACTGATTGTAAATTTAGAATTTGAATCAATATCATATATATATTTAAAAGTATTAAAATCTATCAATTTATTTATTACTTTATTATTTTTAATATTTAAATACCCTAATAATTATTATATTCGAATATTATAAATTTATATAATATTTTAAACAATATAGAATATATTTATTAAAATAAATCTGAAATATTCCTTTTGAAGGATCGAATAATCAATATATTATCAATACAAAATTAAATCTTTTACAAATTAATGTTCATTAATATTGTAATTATATATTATAGTTTTTTTTAAACTTTTGTAATTTCATTATCAAAAATATAAAATATTAAATCGATCGAATTAATTTATATAAAAATTGATTTTCTTTTTAATGAATAATATAATTATAATCAATATATTTATTTTCCTTTATTCAAAAAGATAATAATTTGATTTAAAATTAAAATTGTTTATTAATTTTTAAAACAAATATTATAATGTTTTTATCGACTTTATTTATAGGATTTATTATATATTTATAAATAAAATAAGAAACCTAAATATTGATTGTAGAATATTAAAAAAGAAATATATGAATCTTTATATTTTAATCTCAAATATCTATTTAATTTTGATATTATAATTCCTGATTATTATTAAAAAAAGAATTCATTTAATCAAAGAATATTCATTATTTATTTTCTAGATTTTGAAAACAAATCATGATTTAGTTTTTTAAGCATAATATGATTGAAAAAAATATTTCTATTTCTGAAAAGAATAATTATAAAAATAGTTCTTTAAATAGATAATATACTTTGTATAATAATAATTAAAGCTTTATTAATAAATTTGATATATTTTTCTATTTTAATATTAATTATTAAAAAGTAATTTGAATAATTGAATTTTTTATTATATCTTTATATTATAAAACAAAAAAAAGAATAATATAAATAATATTTATTTTTTATAATATAAAAATAAATAAATCATGAATCATTTCCATAAAATTTTAAATATAATAAGTTATATATATATACTAAGTCTTTATTATCTTTTCTATAATATATTATTTGAAAGATAATTTTCTATCAAATTATATTCCTAATTATTACAAAGCTAAATTGAGAATTAATTTTCATTATTATTATAATGAAATTAATAATAAAGATCTTATTGATTATAAATAATGAAACAAATCTATTTTTTTGGAATATATAAATCATTTTCAGTTTTTCAAAAACGAAATATATTTTGTTTTAATCTTTTTAATCTAAAATATTCTTTATTTTAATAAATAAAAAGTAAATATTATTATTAAAGGATTTCAAGGTTTTATAAACATAAAAATCATTAATATAATCGAATCTTAATTTAATATTTTAGAAAAAGAATTCAATAAAGTATAGTATATATAGAATAAATGAAAATAAAGATTTCTAACAAATTTTTCAAATTATTCAATTATTTAATATAATAATATTTTCCAGATATATTTTAATGAATTCATTAATAAAAAAGAAATCAATTAGTTTAAATAAATAAAAACTTATTTTTATTTAATCATTCAATTTGATAAATATCCTTTTAAAAAGATATTAAAAATGATTTGAATATTCAAAATAATGAAAAAAATTTCAAATCCCTAAAAAATTATTATTTCAGTATTATATATAAAACTAATTATCAAATTTATAATTACTTTTCAAAAAAGAATTCTTTTATATTAAAGATTTAGGATATTATTTATAAATATTGTTTATTTGATCTTTTGAATAACAATATATTTTAGATCTTTGAAAATATAAATTATAAATATAATAAATCTTTATAAATAAATTAAAAACTTTTTTTGGGTTTATTTTAAAAAACATTACAATTTTGATTAATTTCTAGATATAAAAGAAAAAGTTCAAAATTAGATAATAATTATATTAAACATTTAATTGATTCACAATATATCTTGAATAATTGAATAAGAATCTTATTCATTTTTAATAATATATTGAAAATATCAATAATATTTTTTTCTATTTCTTTTATAAAAATTATTTTGAATTATTCGAAAATCACATTATTTTTTCAATCGATCAATAAATTATCATTTAAATAGTTATCAAGATTAAAACGATTTAATATCAAAATATATAAAGTTTTTTTTCCCTTTTTTTTATATTATCAATAAATAATAAAGATAATTTAAAACTAAATCTCAATTTATATCGATTAATAATTTTATAAAAGCCCTTATTATTTTTAATGTCATCAATAATATATTTTTAATATTTATATTTTATTTTATATATAATATTATAAAAAACCCTAATAACAAACCCTTTATAATTTTATTTCATTATAAAATTGAATAATAATATCCTTTATCATAATCAGATTTATTTATTATATAAATAACAGATTTCAAAATAATAAAATTTTATAGAAATATTTCTATTATATAAATATCGAAAAGGATTTCAAAATCATATAAATTTATAATTCCAATATTAATAAAATTCAAAAATCGTTTTGGAAATTTTTTTAGGGATTTTATAATAATATTATTTTAAAGAAGTCTAATGGTTATCAGAAATCACTGAGATTTATATTATATAATTCAAATCAATATATAAATCCTCCTCAATAAATATACAAATAAAAAAATATTAAAAAAATAATAATTGAAAATATAATTTGTTTTATACATAAATTTATTAAATTTATCAATAAAATTCATATTATTTATAAAGGATTATATTATAAAATTATTCCTTTAATAAATTATAATGATTCTAAATTTAAATCTTCTTTAATAAGATGTTATTATATAAATATAAAGTATATTATATAATCCATAATTTTGTTGATTATTAATTATTTATATATATTCAGAATAATGATATTATTAATATCGATTTAAAAAATATTTTTATTATAAAAAAATCATTATTATTCAACATTTTTATTATAAATAAATCATTATTATTAAATATAAAAATTCATTTCTTTATAAATATAAATTATAATTTAAAAACCAAAAAGTCTAAATCAATTAATATATAATAATCGAATTCTAAATAATTTTAAATTCTATTATTAATTTTTATTGAGAATTCTTAGATATAAATAATATTAATCGAATTTGTATAAAATATTTCAAAAAGTATAATATAAATAGAAATATCTTTGTTAATATTGATTTAATTAATTTGAAAATTTTATTAATGAATTTTGTTATTATAATTATAATTATGAGGTTTTTTATAATATTTTATTATTAAAAAAGGGTTTTATAATAATCTATTATGAATTTATTATTATTAACATTTTTTACAAAAATCTTATTGAAAATTTTATTAAATATAGTTTCATTCTTTTTAAAAAAGGAATTAAGGAATTTATAATTAATATAGATTTTTTTTGGTAAGAAATATAAAAAACGATTTTATTAAATTTAATAATAAAAATAATTATTGATTCGATAATGATAATAATTATAATTATTTCAGTTTTTTTATATTAAATTATTATTTTACTTTTATACTTATATTTGAATAAAATAAAAATAAAAATAAAAATATTTGAATCAAGATTAAAATAATAATTTCACTAATTTTATTTAAATTATCTTAAAAAAAATTCTTTGTATTTCTAAATGATATCGAATTTCTTATAAATCGATTTAATATATTTATTATTATTTTTAAAAAATAATAATAAAACAATTTATATAATCTATAAAAAAAGATTTATAATAATTAATATAATAAAAATTATCAATATAATTGATTTTAAAAAAATCTTTATGTATATTCATTCGAATATTATAACAAATATAGCGAATAAATTTAATATATTTGAAAAAAATACCAAAAATTTAATAATCAGAATTATAACAAATAATAACTGATTTTTTATTAATAATCTTTACTTTATTTTCAAAATTAAAGAATGAAATTAAATAGATTAATTTAAAAAATAAAATAATCCAAATAATTTTTCTAATATTCTAAATTTTTTATTTCCAAATATTTTTTTATATTTTATTATTTTTATATATAACTTATTTTATTATGAGTTTATAACTTTCATACAGAATTCAAAGATAATTCAATTAATATTTTCAGATTTTTTAATAATAATTTTTTCGTGAGTTTTGATATTAAAATTTAATAATAATGATTTATTATTATTAAACATTTTAAATTTCAAATATATATAATATTAATCTAAATTTTAAATTTACAATTAATAAATTCAATATCATCTTCAAAAATTTTTATTCCAATTTATAACAAATCTGATAATTTAAATACAATATAAAACTATTTACAAATTATCGGAAATAAAACCTCAATTATAAAATCAAAATTCTTTTAAAATTTGATTTATTTAAATAATATCTTTATAAATTATTCATAATTAAATTCTTGTATAAAAATTATATATAATATTATTTAAAATTTGAATATAAGAATATAAATCTCAAATATATATATAAATAAAATAAATTTCTTTTATATGTCATTTATTATTTTAAAATATAAAAATCCTTTGATAATTGATCATTCAAATCATTTATTCCTTTATTTTTGATATAAAAAAATCTTAATTCTTTATTTTGTTTAATAAATTAGTTTTTTGAATTTCTCAAATTTTGAAATATCATTAATTTTTATTCTAATATCTATTCTTAATAATATAACTTATTTCTATTATAAATACTCTATTTTATTTTGAACATTTTTCTTTTTTATTTGATTGCTTTGATATTGAATTTGTAATTTCTTTTCTTTTTAAATCTTTTTGAAATTTGTTAATCTAAATTAACTTTATTTCAATTTTTCGATTATTTTTATATTCTAAAAAGTATAATTTTAGAAAAACAAATATCTATTTTAAACAATATAAGAAAATCGTATTCAAATAATTCATTAAAACTCATTATAAATTAAAAATACTTTCAAAAGTAATTTTCAATTTAAATTCCCTAATTTAATATATCTCAATATTTCTTAGAAGATCCTAAAGTATAAATCATAAATTTATATTCGTTAAACGCAAATTAATACTACTACTACTACTATCAAATAAAAATACTTTATATGAATATCTTTATATTCGATATTTTCGATTATATAATTGATTCGATATAATTCATATTCGTATGTATATTAATTGAATATTTATATAATATTGTCGGGACAACTGTATACAGTAACCGTGCACTTATATTACCCCAAAACCTTAAAAACGTATAAATTTTGCGAATTGAATTTCAACTCTCTTTATTATTTATTCATCAATAATATTACAATGTATTCCTAGAACCTTGAATATTGAAAGGGAGTTAGCTTTTAAGTATCTTATTTTATATTTATATGGCAAAATTATTGGCAAAGTTTTTAATGGTTTTAGTCCTTATTATATTGCAATTGATTTTAATCTCGAAATGCGAATTGTTTGTTATATTTTATAACAAAATGTATTATATAATAAAGGAATAAATCTATCTTGTATTTTTTGAATTAGATTTTATATAGAAAGAGAAGAATATATACTAATTCGATATATTTGATTATATTCAAAATCAATTTATATATAAACAAAAACAATTGTAAGCCTTAAATGTAGTACCTTTATTATTAGAAGATTTTGAAGGTTTATGGAATTATCAATTGGAAGTGTAAAAAGCGGCCGGAACTTATTCAGGTATATATACTCAAATGGTTTATATAATGCTTAGTATATAGGGGATTGATAATAAAGGAATAGGGATTAGTTGTATAGAATGACGAATGCTTTGTAGAGTGGGGGTAGGGTAAAAGAGGAGAATAATGTTTCTGTATTTCTATTCAGAAATAGGAACCTAGAATGGTTCAAATATATAGTACGAATAAGAATATGAAGATTATAATCTGAAAGGACTTTTGGGATTTTGAAAGGAGCAATCTATATATAATAGATAAAGATTTTGAGAATAAGAAATATAAATATAATATCAATTTATATCTCGAAGTCTTCGATATTGAAATAGATCTTGTTTTTGAAAGATTGGATCCAGGATATAAATTTATACAGGATAATACTTCTATTTATTGTGCCCATAAAATATAGGATTGGCTTTAAAAGAAAAGAATCCTAATATTAAAGAATTGATTTTTTTATTCTTCTAATCTTAATTCTATTGAATATATTTGGTAGGCTTTAAAAATGAAATTATATAAAATGTTTCCTGATATTATAATCGACAAAAACGAATCGGAATATATTAAACAAAGATTAAAGAGTTATTTATAAACAGTTTGGAATATATTAAATCAAGAATTATTTGATAAATTAGAAGCGAATATATCTGATAGAATTAAGATCTATATCATAGTAAAGGGCTGGTATATAAAATATTGATTAATTATAAAACGATAAAGATTTGAATTTTTTTGGGGAATAGTATAGATATAGAACTTCAATATATTCAAATTTTAGATTATAATAATTAATGATTGATTTTATAATTAAATTGAAAGATAGATGTTGAATATATAAAAAAACTGAAATTAGGTTGTAAGGTAATATAAGTTGACTAGTACTGTACAGGGAAGTGAAGTTTATCAACGGATGTACAACACTCCTCCAATTAATACACTTCGATTTACTTGAAGAATTAGAATCTATAAAAGATAAAGAGTTATATAATAATATATATATAATCTTTATTATCCTTACCATTCTTATTATCTTTATCATATATATAATTCATATTCCGATATTGATTATTTCTTTTAAAATTGAAGTATCATATATTTTAGGAATATATATACCCAATAAATAAATATTCCTTTTAATTCTAGTTCTTATTTTGTTTCTTTGCTTGAATCAATTTATATATAAAATGATTATATTTTGATAAGTTAAATATATATTTATAATAGTTCTTATATTGTATTCGTTTTTTCATTCTTATATTTATATTATTTTCTCTTTATCATATTTTAATCTTTTTATTCATTTTATAATCTTGATTTTGATTATATTGTTCTCTACAAGATTTTTAAAGGCCTAATATAATTTTGCTTTTATTATTATATCAACAAGATTAAATTCTTTATTAATCTATTTAATTTCCATTATCTCCCTTTATTTATATGATTATTGTAAAATTATTAAATCGATCATTAATCTTTTCTTTCGAATTGAATCTAATTTCATAAAACAATCGTAAAGCGATTTCGAATTTATATATATAATTAATGATACTTTTTGCTTTGATAATATATTTTCGATAATAGTTTTGAATATTATATTAATATTGAATTTTAAGATTATATTGTAAAATTCTGATACTAATATATTTCTAATGATTTTTTTACATTTAATAAATAATCAATAAATTAGATTCACTTTGTTATTCTTATCCATTAATACAATAATATATCCAATTTATAAGGATAGATTTCGATTATTAATGAATGATACATTTATAAATACTATTAATTTCAATGAATCGAAATCGAATAATATGAATTTCAATCTTCTAATTGGATTATTTATTTGTCATTGAATTGTTTTATTCATTAGTTTTATATTTTCCTTTTTGGAATTAATAATCTGGGCAACAAAAAAGAAAGTAAATAATATTTCTGATTAATATATTATTGAAATATAAGTTTCTTTTATATATTGAATAATATATTAATCCTTTAAGGTTATACTTTTTCGGATTTTGCCTTTTATATTGTAAATATCGATTAATTATATTTTGATGAATTGTAGATTTGTATATTATTCTTTTAATTAATATAAATAAAACTATTGTTTTTTTAGATGATGATAATTTCGTTGAATTTGAGGGGGTTTTCGGGTAATAAAATTTCTCGATTTTTTATAAGAAATTTTGTGTTTTCAAATTCTTTTTGTTTTCTATTTGTAAATATTTTATTAATTATAATAATTGTATCATCTATTTAAAATCCTATCAATCCAAATACTTCGTTTTTCTGTTTGGTATATATTAGATATAGATTGTAAATTAATTAGATTATTTGGAGTGTAGTAAAATAATGATTGTAATAAATGCCGAACCAATGATTTCCGGTCTTTAGTATATTATATAATGATTTAATCATTTATAATAATATTCCTTTTGGGAATCCTATTTCCTTGAATAGTAAAATATAGAATAATCATACTAGATTGGATATTATTTATATATAAATTTGAATAATATCCTTAATATACAAAATTGTTTATATAATTGATTATAGGATAATTATAATATTTAATATCAAATATTGATTTATTCATTGAATTGTAAATGATTATATTAATATTACTCCTTTTTCTGTATTATTTCATATTTGAATTATAAACCTTGATTTTGGGAATACCTTTTCAATACCTTCGTTTTTGATTTCATCAATGAATCTTGATTTGAATATTCATATATCTTCTAATATATCTATTTATTATATGATTTCGAATATATCATTTTTTATTAAACTATTGATCTCTTTCTTTTTTGATTCTTTATAAATCGATCAATTTTGAGGTATATTAAATACCAACAGATTTTCATCGAAAATATTGGTGATGTTTTCTTCTTTGTTGTTTTAAAGGTAGATAATTATATTTAATATTTTTATTATATTTTCAGTGAAACATATTACTATGATTTTGATCGATATTGTATTTATTATATTATATAATGTTTTTATTAATAAAACAACTACTTAAAGGATACCAGGATTAATCTTCATTATATTTTTTAAAACAATCTTAAATTTCTTTTGGAAAACAATTTCGAGATCCTCCAAAGATGTTTTCTAAAGGATTTATTTTATTATAATAGATTCTATTTATATAATAAGTTCTTTTAATATTATTTTTTCGATTATATAAGATTTTATTATTATAGATCGAAAGATTGTAAATCTGTTTAATAATTGAATTGTATAGGTTTCGCTTTTGATTTGTAATAGTATAAATAATCCTATTCATTTAATAATTCGATTGTTTGCTTTTTTTTATATTTATACCTTTGAATTAATTAATAGTTCATAAATTGAAATTATATTTAAATTATTCTTTTGATTCAATATATTTACTACTTATTTCTCAACTTAGAATTTTTTAATTTCGTTATTTGCTTTTTTGATTATATTGAATCATTATTGAATATTAAATACTAATGAATCGAATTCATATATTTATAGATATATTCCGAATACTAAAAAAATAAGTATAATTCTATTAGGGCCAATAATATCATTGATTACTTTCATTACCATTTGCAATACCGATTCCTTCGTCATTTTAATACCCTTGAGTTTTTCTTTAATAATATTATACATATATCAAATAATTTGATAATAATGTTCGATTATCCCAATCAACTAATATACTTTGATGGATATATTTTTCATAATAATTATCATCATTTCAATATATTATTTGAATTCTTTACTTACAAAATTTTTCCTGGCATTATGAATAATATAATCTGGTAAACCTAAGTATATATTTATTCAATATATTTTCAATTTATTTTATATATACTTTATATTGATATTATCAAATTATTATATTATTTGAAATCTGATTCCTTTATTGATAATATATAATATTAATTTGTTATTGATATATATAATATTGATTATAATCGAATAATTGAATTTGATATCATTATAAAGATTAAACTTGAATTTATTTAGGGATTTTCTATATTTTTGATAATATTCATAGAATTTCATAAGTTTTTCGAGATCTCTTTGAGAAATATTTATATAACCTATATATCGAAAGATTCAATAGAATTTATTTGCGAATAAATAACCAAAATAATAATATAATCTTTATATTTCCGATTTGATCAAATAACAATCGTTTATATCGATAAATATTTATATAAATTATTGGATCTTTATATTTTAGAATAATATTGTATATTTGAATTTACAAATATAAAGATATTTTACAATTAATAATATAAATATATCGATAATATTATTATAATATACTCTGAATTGATTTATATTTTATAACAATAATAAAAATAATATTTCTGATTTCATAATATAGAATTCAATAGATCCTAGAAATAAGTTCAATTAAATCGATCTAATTAATTCAACTTTTCCGATTCCAAATATTACTTTTGTAATTCTTATTCTATTTATATTCAATTTGATATTTTTGATATCCTTTTAATATACTTAATATTATTTGAATCCTATTATAGATCATTAAAATCCTCCTATATTGATAATGATATCCTGAAACTCCTTATTATCGTATCTCAAAAAGAAATCTTTGTATCCTTTGATTTTATTAATTGATTCATTAACGATATTAATTGAAGTATATATTATTGCCTTATTGAATAAATTCATTGCAACCTCTTTTCCATTAATCAATCCATAAAATAAAATCCAAATATATTCAGAATTATTATCTTTCATATTCTTCTTTAGATTGTTTTGAATATATATTACAAATTTTTTATTAATATCGATATCTAATGAAATTCCTTTATATTCGATAATATATTATTCGAAGTATAATCCGAATTTTTTATTATTGTTTTTAAATAATTCCTTATATTTATATTTCAATTTAATTCATTTAATTTTTATATATTTATTTGATTAATAATCTTCTTTTTTGTAAACAAAATATCTTTTAATTTTTTTTGATCAAATAAAAAATTGTTGATTAAATTTATATTTATAATTATTTTTAAAATTCTTCTAATTATATATTCGATTTATATAAAATATTTCGTTTTCGTTTGGATATAATTTCTTATATATAGAAATAAAATTTTATAGTAACCGTGCACTTATATTACCCCAAAACCTTAAAAACGCGTAAATTTCGCGAATTGAATTTCAACTCTATTATTTATTCATCGATAATATTACAACATATTTCCAGAATTTTGAATATTGAAAGGGAATTAGTTTTTAAGCATCTTATTCTATATTTATATAGCAAAATTACTAGCAAAATTTTCAATGATTTTAATCCTTATTGTATTATAATTAATTTCAATCTCGAAGCGCGAATTATTCGTTATATTTTATAACAAGATACATTATATAATAAAGGAATGAATCTATTTTGTATTCCTCAAATTAGATTTTATATAAAAAGAAAAGAATGTATATTAATTCAATATATTCGATTATATCCAAAATCAATTTATATATAAATAAAAACAATTGTAGGTTTTAAATATAATATTTTTATTATTAAAAAGATTTTGAAGATTTATAGAATTATCAATTGGAAGTATAAAAAGCAATTAGAACTTACTCAGATATATATACTCAAATGGTATGTATAGTATCTAATACATAAGGGGTTGATAATAAAGGAATGGAAATTAATTATATAAAGTAATAAATATTTTATAGGATAGGAGTAGGGTAAAAAAAAAGAATAGTATTTCTATATTTTTGTTTAGAAATGAAAATTTAGAATAGTTTAAATATATAATACAAATAAGAATATAAAGGTTATAATTTGAAAAAGCTTTTGGGATTTTGAAAGAAGCAATTTATATATAATGGATAGAGATTTTGAAAATAAGAAATATAGATATAATATCAATTTATATTTCGAAGTCCTTGATGTTAAAGTAGGTTTTACTTTTGAAAGGTTAGATTTAGAGTATGAATTTATATAGGATAATATTTTTATTTATTGTATTTACAAAGTATAAAATTGGTTTCAAAAGAAAGGGATTTCAATATTAAAGGATTAACTTTCTTATTTTTTTAATTTCAATTTTATTGAGTATATTTGGTAGATTTTAAAAATGAGATTATATAAGATATTTTCTGATATTGCAATCGATAAAAGTAAATTGGAATATATTAGATAGAGATTAAAGAGTTATTTATTTATAAATAGTTTGGGATATATTAGATTAAGAATTATTCGATAAATTAAAGGTAAATATGTTTGATAGAATCGAGATCTGTATTATAATAAAGGGCTGGTATACAAAATATTGATTAATTATAGGGCGATAAAGATTTGAATTTTTTTGGGGGAGTAATATAGATATAGAATTTCAATATATTCAAATTTTGGATTATAATAATCAATAATTGATTTTATAATTAAATTGAAAAGTAGATGTTGAATATATAGAAAAACTGAAATTAGGTTGTGGGGTAATATAAGTTGACTAGTACTGTATGTTGATATATAATTATATATATTGAATATCTTTTTTTGGATATATATAATTATTTGAAATTCTTTTGATAGATCTTTTTGAAAATGACAAAGTTTAATAATTATAATATCCAAACATTCTGTTATTGACTTTCCAGGATTTTATATAATAAGGATTATATAGTCCCATTTCTCTATAAATCCATATTGATGCCCTTCTCCTTCGAAGAATATTTTCATCATTTTGCAGATGCCATCCATTGTATTTGGAATATAATTGAGATTCGAATGATAGAATGCAAGAACCTCCTTTAGCATCGTTAGAAACGCCCTTGTATATAGGTTTGGGTGAATATCGATTCTTTCGCAATGATTGAAAAAGATAGTATATTTATAATCGAAGTTATCGTTCTAATCATTTATTGGTATTATCATAAAGTTTCTCAAGATTTCCAAGATTATAATTGATATTATCGTTTTGTATATAATCAAATGATTTGTCTTTATAATTTCCTAAATCATTGTTTCCTTTATTATTAAATAAATCTCTTTCTTTTTTATTGTTTTTATAAAAATATATATAAATATCATTTTGATCTATATTATCTACTTTACAATTATATTTGAATTGTTTATTATTGTTTGAAGGTTTTTTATTATCAAATGATCTATTTGAAATATATTATTATCGTATGATAATTATAGTAATACTGAATATCGTTTCTATTCTGAATTTTAATATTCATTATATAAGAGTTCCTTGAATATATAAAATCCCGATTTCTTGCCCAATTATAATAATTAAATTTCTTTGTATTGTATTGAAGATGATTACTTTATATTCAATTATATAAACTGTTCTCTTCTTTAAGGATTAAATAAAGATATTAGATTTTTAGAAATAATATTTAGATATATATTATTATTGAATTTCTTGATTTGATTTAGAATAGTTTTTAATCGGGATTGAAAATATCGATCTATCATTGCTTTTCGAATTTGATCATTCGATTATAATATATATAAGATATAAAGTATTTTGATTAAAACTTTATTGACTATTAATTCTATATATTATATTATCTTTTTGACAAACAAACTATCTATTCTTAATTCAATATATAATCTGAATATAATCTTTAAATTGATGAATTCGAAATACTCAATTTTGAAATTTGTAAAATCATTATAATAATTGCTTTATAAATCCTTATCAATATAATTATATATTATATAAAACTTCAACTTGAATTTGCAAAAATCGATGATTTCCTAAAGGTTTTCTTTATAAATACAATTTAATTATATTTTTCTTTATCTACTCATTTATTATATTCCTTATTTCTAATATATAAAATAATTGATACCTTTATTATATTTGATATTGATAATAATAGGATTCAGATTTTTTCAAAATGAAAGGTTTTGGGGGAGTATTCGAATATACCTGCCATAATTGTTATAGTAATAATTATCATGTATTCTTAGATTATATCGAAATTAATTGTTATAAGATTTTTAAAACAATCTTAAAAAAGAATCTGAATATAGATTCGTAATATACAAAATATATACTATAATGAAGCTATATTTATATTATATATAATATTTTTGGATCCTGAAGTATTTCGAAATTGGGGTTGATTAATCGAATCAACCAAATTAACCAAATTTGATTAAAATGATCAAATTTGATCGAAACGGGTTTAATCGAAATGAATAGAACGATTAGGGTAATGAAATTAATTAAATCGAATTGATTAATTTCATATATAATTAGTAATTTATATAAAATGAATAAATAAAATGATTTTTCATACAAAAGCAGGTATAACGAAAAACTTGAAATTGCTTTCAGATTTTCTTCAGATACCCTATAATATCTGATAGGTGCATAATGAATGTAGAATAGCTGAATCAAAAAATGAACTCCAAATTCACTATTAGATAGTTATTATTCTTGATCCTTCGATTTTCTTAGATTATTTAATAATTAAAGGTTTGTCTTTTGGTATAAAAATGCTTTGTTTTTACAACGAAATATCTTTATTCAATTACAAGAATAGAATCAAATAAACTTAAAGTTTATAATTCTTTATATCAATTCCCAATATTTGATCTATGATATTATTATAAAACAAAACTAATCAGTATCAGAACAACTATATATAAAGAAATAAAGTTTATCAACGAATATATAATATTTTTTTAATTAATACATTTTGATTTGCCTAAAAAGCTAGAATCTATAGAAGATAAAAAACTATATAATGGTACATGCCGAAGCATTAATGCGAACACTAGTGGGCACATGATCCTTACCATCCTTACCATGCACGTGATTCATATTCCGACAAATATAAATAAAGCTATATAATATATATAATATATATACAAAAATTTCGAGATGATTTGTATAAATTATTTATATATAGTTCCAAATGAATAATATATTATAAAACAATACTATTAATATAATATAAAATATATTATATATTACGAGCTTTGATTCCGGCCCTTTCAGAGTTAAAAGTAACAATAGATTCGCTATACTCCTTATAGTTATTTTTCATATTCTTTAAAGCTTATAATCAGTTCATATTATACAATATATCAAATACTCATCATTTGAAAACCCTTTTAATATTTTTTTATTTAATTGTGAATTTTGAAAAGATAATCTGTATATCAAATTATACTAAAATATGAAATAGATTTCAACTTTTATATCATAAATCTGAATCTGAATCTGAATATAAATCTGAATATAAATCTGAATATAAATCTAAATATAAATCTAAATATAAATATAAATATATTATTTTTTTAAAATTCGTCATTTTTCTTATTAGACCCGTAATTCATTAAACTAATCAGAATCGTTTTTAATTTTTTCAACAATCTCAATTCTTCAATTCTTTAATTCAATTTCAAATCCTTCAATTAATTATTATTCTATAACTATCGATTACAAAATAATAAAAATTATATTATTGAAAAGCTTTCAATTGATTAAATATTTTTTCTTCCTTTAATTTTGTTTTATATATCATTTATAATATCTTTAATGTTTAATACATTTCCCTTCAACTTTATATTCCTGTACAAACCTTATATACTTTCTAGATCAATAAGAATCAAATTATGAAAGATGTTTTAAAATATATATATTAGAATATAATGAATGAATATATAAAGGTCTTATATATATAATATTATATAATTAAGCCTTTAAATTATAAAATGATTAAAGAGAGTTTTTATTATATTTAAAGACAGTGGAAATATGTGGAGGGATTCTGCTTTCTTTATTTTATATATAATTGAAGTATTTAGATATCTTTTAATAATAAAATTCTTTAAAAGATAATTCTAATAATAAAAGAAAATATTATAAATGGATTAAAAGTATTAATGAAAGGTAATTCAAATCTTTAAAATTTTACTGATATTGAAGGATGGAAAAGGAAATTCCAGATATAGAATCAAAATTGTTGTGATAATAAATATTATAATATAAATTTTTCAACATTGATTTTAGTTTATAATTATTATTTAATATTATTTGTTATTGTAATTTAATAAATATCACCCCCAACACCTCAAAATATCAATTGAAAAAAGGAATTAATATTTTTAAGAAAAATATCTCTTTATAATAAAATAATAATATTTCTATAAATTTAAAGAAATTTCATATTTTCTTTATATTCTTTAATATAAAATTCATAAATCATTATGAATCTTCAAATATTATATTCGAATTCATATAATACTATTAATACTATAATTATATAATCGTAATATATATAATTCGTATTACGATTATATAATATTATTCGTATTATTATTATATGATATTATTCGTATTATAATCGAAATCATCGATATAGGGGTATTCAAATAAAGAAATCTAATTTAGTTGAATATTAGAAGTATTCGAATAAAGAATCTTTATGATATTAATCAAGATAATTAGAATAATGAATCTTTATTCAAATCGACGAATAAGAATAAGGTATTGATATATGAAAGAATTCGAAAAGGGTATATAGAAAGGCTATATATACCCTCAATATTAAAGCCTAAGAATCTGAATCCGAATATTATTCAGTATACTAATTGTTTACAATACAATACCCCTATCTATATAACCCTATATTATAATTATAATTTCATAATTGCTTATTCCATTATAGTCTTCGAGCCACTACTTCCAAATTATAAGGTTTATCACCTTCAAATACGTGACCTCCAACATTTTTGTATTATATATTCAAAATGATTTTATAAATTTTTAATAAAATTAGAATTCGAAAACAAGTATAAAGAAAATGAAAGTATTTTCAAAATCTTTATTATTTTTGTAAATAATATAATTATTTTGTTTGGAAATATAAAATAAAAAAGCAAATTGATATTTTAAGGAATATAAATAGGTATAAGGGGAATTTTTATAATAATAATCCTTAATATAATAATCATCAAATATAATATTAAAATTAATGATATCATTTTAATAATTTAATTAATTATAATAATTAACAATGAAATAAATAATTATTATATTTAATTCTAGATTTGATTTTTTTTTAAAAGTTTAATTGATTATAGAAATTATCAATAAAAAGATTATCAAAACAATTCTTAATAATAATATTTTAATATATTTTATAACTTTATTAAAGAAAAATCTTTAATATTATTATTACTTAAATCAATTTATAAATATCAAGAAAAAGTTTAAATTTTATAATAAATTATTTATAAAGATTATCAAAAAATATAAAATGGATATAATATATATTACGGAATAATATAATTACAGAGCACTTTCAGAGATCGGGGAATAGATGGTATATATGATTAATAGAGTAAATTGAATTGAATGATTTGCACTTAATTATATAAATAATAATTATAATATATAATATTGATTCTATTTTTTTCAATATATTTTGATAATATATATAGAAATTTAATCCTGATTTTTTTTGAAATACTATTATTGAAAACAATATATTTATTGTTTTATTTATTATTTTGAATTTCTTAATAACTTTTTTTAATATATATATTATAAATTAATTATAAATTTTTTTTTAAATCGATTATAAAATATATATATATTTAGAAATCATTTTGTATTTTCTAGATTTTATAATTTATTTATAAATATAATTCCTTTTTGTATTATATTAATCCTAATTTTTCAAATATTCGAATGAAATTCTTAAATTATATAACTAAAAAATTTCATAGATTATATAAAAAAAGCTCAATTGATTATTATATTTTTATTTAGAGTTATATATTTATCAAATATATAATTGAAATATCAATAAAAGTATTAATTATATTATATTATTTAATTTCGAGATTAAATTTAATAACAATTACTATTATAATTCAGAATAATCAATTTACAAATATAATATAAATAATTTCAATTATATTTTCAATTTGAAAATCTCCCCATATTATTAATTATAAATAATAATAAATAATTAAACCTTGATTATTATATCTATGAAAAAAGAATTAGTTTTATAAGTTTCGATTCAGAATCGATTTAATATTCGATTTTCTTAATTTTAAAATTATAATTCTATTTAAATTAATATTTTATTTGATGATCTTTTAATTAATAATAAAAATGAAGTAATTTTTGAACTATTAATATATAAATTCAAAAAAGTAATATTGTTTATAATTTATTAATTATAAATTGAATAAATTATAATCATAATTTTATTATAAATTATTATAAATTGAAAATGTTTCTTTATGTTACATATTTTTTATTAATCAAATTAGAATATAGAATAAAAGTTGTTTAAATAAATTAAATTTATTAAATTTATTTCTTGAGATATAATAGTTTTAAAAAGGATTTAATATTATTTTATATATATTTGTTTTTATATATATTGATTGTTTTAAGATATAATAATAGAAATCCTTTGTTTTTCAAATGATAATCGAATAATTTGAAATTCAAGTGGATTAATTTAAATTTTAAATATTTCAATTTTGATAATATAATTTTTTTTGGATAATTATTCAAGATTATAAATCTGTAAATCTTTTATAAATTGATCAAATAAATATAAAAAATATAATAATCTTTTTAATAAATAAATTTCTTTGAGAAAATATTCTAATTGATTATTTCAATATATATATTTCTTTTTGGAATATTAAAATTGATCGATTGGAATAATTTCTAGATTATTTTTATTTATATTGTAAAGAATTTTGATACTATAATTAATAAACTTATATTCTATATTCTTTATATTAATATATTCAATAAAATTGAAATCCGAGTTCTCGTTATAGATATCCCTTTGAATAATATTAATATCTTTATTTATAAAATATAATTACTTTTTAATAACAAAATCAATATTTTCGATTTCTTTAATAAAAGGATCAATCAATATTTATATATCTTTATTATATATTTGATTATTATTACTTAAAGAATTAAATAAATTGAATAATCCTAGATCGATTTTTTTATTTCTAATATTATCCTTTAGATTTATATTTATCCTTGAAATCAATTTATTTATAGATAATAGATTTGAAGTATATTTAATAAATAAATCAAAAACTTTTTGATTTATAAAAATAAATATATAAATAAAATCATTGTGATTATTCTTATTTTGAATAATTTATTTATTTATTTCAATATAATCTTATATATCAAAGATTTTAGTAAATTGTTTAAGTTTTTTTATAATATAAATATTAATTATTTGATTAATAGAATTTATATAATAAATAAAATCTTCATTAAATATTATATTTTAAATAACAATAACTTTATTGAATTTAAATATCTATATATAATAAATCAATATATTTGGAATATAATTTATTAAATATTCAATATATATTTGAAGATTAATTTTATATTATTGTTTATTAATTCTAGTTTTTTTGTTCCTATTTAAAGAATAAATTCAATATTTATATTTATAGATTCTATTTTAATTGAAATAAAGATGATTAAATATTTTTTTTAAATAATTTGAAAAATTTAGTTTTTAAAGAATTTATATTATATAAATAAATAACAATTCGTATTATTTCTATTTATAATTTATTCAATAAATCTATTATAATTTATATTCTGATTTGTTTTGTAATTATTTTTGATTTTATATATTATGATTTTTTATTAAATTTATATGTATATAAAAAATCTTATTATTTTATTTGATTATTACAATTATTAAATTATATTTATAATAAATTCGGATTATCAAAATTTTAATAATTATAAATACTTTATTATATATCTTATAATAAATTAAATATAAAAAGATTTTATTATTATATCTTTTATCGAAATCAAAAAGATTCTATTAGATTTTATGGAATAGATAAAAAAAATTAATAATTATTTAGAATATAAAAGATAATTTGTTTTATATATATATAAATAAAATCGATAAATTTAGAACGAATAATATTTTTTATTTTGATATTTTATATTATAAATATTAAATATTCAAAAGTTTCTTTTTTTTAAATATTTAGAATATTTATATTATATTTCATTTATATCTTTTTTTCAGAAAAAATGAACTATAAAATTAATAAAATATTTCATTTATTTTTCTATTTATTATTAAATTTATTATAAAAGGATTATTTATAAAAATATAAAAATAATAATTTGTATTCTAAAAATATAAGATTTTCAATATCAATATATTAAATAATTATTATATTATTTATATAATTTCCTTTATAAAAAATATAATTATATTTTGAGAATTATAGATTAGCTTTTTTCAATCGAATTTTTGAAATAATATTAATATAAAAGTCAAGGATAAATATTATATTATTCAAAATCAAATTATCATAGAAATAATCTTCTTTTTGCCGATTTCTTTTAATAATTCAAATTTTATATTTTAGGATTTGGAAATTAGAAATACTTGTTTTTATAAGATTATTAAAATCAGATAATTGATATTGATAATTATTTAATAAAGAGATATTATTTATGATATTATAATTATTCAATAAGATATTATTGAATAAATAATATATTTTTATAATTGTAAAATAGATTTTTAATTAATTATATCAAATATTCAAAATAACAATATTAATTAAAGATTTTGAAGAATCAATAGAATTTTTCATTTATTTCTTTTTGATTTAATTAAAATAAAATTGTTTTTATAAATATGACTTTGTTTGATTTTGACTTGATTATAATTCGTTTTTATTGAATATTTATTTGAATTATAGATTTTTTTTTTGGTAAATGTTAATTTGATAATTTTGTAATTATAAATAATATAATTATGATTAAATTTGTTTTTTTATTTCAATTCAATCCTATAAAGATATTTCTAAAAAAAAATTAATTTCTTAATTCTTTTCAAAATTAATATCTATTTTATTTTATTTTTAAGTTTTTCTTTTTTGAAAAAAAAATAAAGTATATTCTCTTTTTAATTTTTGGGGAAATAAAATTCTGGAAAATTAATCTTTTAAAAATATCTTTGAATTGTTTAAACGTAAAATTGAATAATCTGAATTGATTACTTATTTTGATTTTTATAATTATAGTATTTGTTTAAATTCAAGGTATTTTGATATTAATAGTAATTTTATTTTATATTTTAATGATTTTATATATAAAAGCTTTGATATAGATTATAATCCAATTTTGGTATTATTTGATAGAATCAGTTTTGTTAAATAAGGTTTGTATTAAAATAGATCCATATATATATCATATTATAAATTTGATAATAATTATTATAAATATGAATTTTTTTGGGAATATATAAATAATTATTTTGACTAGAAAAATTATCGTATTTTGATTGAAAATGAATAATTCTATAAAATACATTTGATTAATAAATGATTCGATTTATTTATAAATATTATAGAATGTTTCATAATTCTATGTATATTTTTATTATTGATATTAATATTTCAATTAAAAAAAGGTAAATTTGAAAAAGGTTTTTAAAAAATAGTTGAAAATAAAATAATAGATTTATTAGAAATAAATCCTAATATATTATTATCAAAATCTTTTATTTTAATATCTTCGTTTATATTTTCTTCAAATTAAATTATTATAAAATATTTTGAGAATTCTTTTTGATATTGTATTGGTTTTTTTTGATTATATTTAATTTGAAAATTAATAATAAAAGATAAAATAAATAATTTGATTAAAAATCAATCGATTTAAATATGAATAAATTTATTTATTCAATCAAAATTTGAAATAAATGTAATTGAAATAAAAATAAATAAATTATTTTTTAAATTGATGAAATCTCAAATCTTTTGAATTTAATATTTATTTTTCAAATATAAATATCATTTCAATTTTATATTATATTAAATAATAAATACAATAAGAATAATTTTGAAAAAATAATCTTTTAAATATTCAATAATTATCATAAAATAATGTATCATAAAATATTTTTAAAAATCAAAGAATAAATAATATATATAATTGGAAAAATAAATTGAATTGAATAATTTATTTTTAATTATATAAATTAAAGATTATATATATATATATATATCAAAATTTATTTAATTGATGAATATTTCAATTAAATTAAATTTTTAATTATTAATATATTAGGATTATTCATTGATTAAAAAGATTAATAGAATTTAAAAAAGCTTTTATTCTGATTGAAAAGTATACCCTTGATTCTTTGTAGAACATAGGGGATTGTAAGACTTTCCGTGATAATATATAATAAATAATAAAGAATTTTCATAATTCAATTTTATAAATAATAAATCATTAAATTATTATATTCTTAATATATATTTTTCTTTTTAATATAATCAATTTAATTAATGACAAATATTCAGAAAAAGGATCTATTAATTGTTTTTCTATTTAACAGTATAATATTTTTATAATATTTTTATAATATTATTATAAATTTTATTTTGTAAATAGAATTATTATAGGTATTATTATTGAATATTTCATAATAAATATAATAATAAAAAAATACCAAAAAATTTGATTATTTTTTATTATAAATTTCCTGAAAATATATCAATTATTTTTAGATTATTATAATTATAATATTATAATTTATATATAAATTAAACAAATATAATTTTTTCTTTTAATTTCTAATGTTATATTATGTATTATTATCTTTATAATACTTTCAATTTAATATAAATTCTCATGATCCCTTTTCTAATAATTATTAAAAATTAATTCAAAGATAATATATTTATAAAATCCCTAATATTCCCTTTCCAAACAATTTTTTTATTTATAATAATATTATATTACAAAAAAAGATTCTTTTGATATCAATTATTACTCATAAAAACCGAAATCTAAAATTACAAAATGAATATTTAATTTTTTAAAATTATTTTCAAAAACTCTGAACAATGATATTATAAATCGTTTTTTTTTAAAAAAATACAAAAATGAAAATTATAAATCAATAAAGAATTCCACATTTGATTTATTAATTAATAAAATCTTAATATTAAATATAAATCATTATTATACAAAAATCTACAATAAAAAAGTATTATTATAAATTCAAATGATATTAAATTACTATTTTATTTATTAGAAATCTATATAAAAAATCATTAATTAATATTAATTAAGATTAATATTAAAAAACAAATCTTTATTAATATTATCAATTTTCATTTTTTAAAAAACAAATAGATTTTATTTTTGATATATAAGATTTGATTTTGAATGATATTTATTAATTCCAAATTATTAATTTTTAATTTTTTGTTGATGAAATAAAATGAAAATTAAATATTTTATATAAAAAAGTTAAATCAAATATAAAAGATTATTTAATAAAAATATTTGACTAAATGGATAATAATTTTAATTTGTCACGGGTTCACTACCCGTCTCTAGCTAGTCTGCATTGATGCCTGAGGCATCCATTTACCATATAGTCGGCGCTCTTCCTAGCACCTTCTTTCCTACTTCGTAGAATGTCATCATATTGCCTAAGGCCCCCTACCACCGCCGTGATATAATTTTTTAGAAACAAAACCCCAAGAATATATTATATAAAAAAAACATTATTAATATATTAATAAATGTTTTATTAAATTTTTATAATTTCGTTCATTATTATTATTATTATTATTATTATTATTATTATTATTATTATTATTATTCTTATTATTATTATTATTATTCAGAATATCTTTAAAAAATAACAAAAATGAATATCGAGAAATTTTTTTAAAAAAAATGTTTCTTTTAATAATAATAAAATTAAAGAAAAACTATTTTTATAATTTCGAAATAAATTATTCATCTTTCTATTCTATTATATAAATATATTTTTATTATATCAAATATAAGATTATAAAATAAAATTAATATCTAAAAAAGAATCATTATATTTTAAAAATCATTTTTTATCTTTTTTTAAATTAAAAAATAATATATCAATAAATTAATAATAATTTATTGAAAAGATTTATTTAGAAATTAAAATTCTAAAATATTGTTTTATTATTTTTTATTATTAAATTCAACAAAGGAATTTATATTTATCAAAATTATTATAAATTAAATAATATTATTCTCAAAAATTAATATCCTTTATTAATTTTTCAAAAAACTTAAGATTTATATAAAATAAAAAAATATTTTTAATATTAATTTATTTCGATTATAACAAAAAAACAATGTTGGAAATCGATATTTTCGATTGAATTTTGAAAGGAATTTTATTTCAATATAATAATAATAATACTTTAAAACTTATAATACATTTCTTCATTAAATATCTTAGAATTAAATATAATTACAAAATTTATAACAAAAAATTATTAATTATTATCAAATTAACATAAAAAAAATTTCAAAATTATAAAGATTGTAATAGAAATTTAAGATATTTAAAAATTATAAAAATTTATCATATTTTTTTAAAATAATAAAGATATTAAATTAATAATAAATATAATAATCAGAATTCTTATTTCAATATAGTTTTTATATTGTTTATTGATCAAAAATCAAAACAATTTATTTAGATATTCTAAATCGATATTATAAAAATCATTTCGATATATCCAATTTAAACAATAAACATTTAAAAAAACAAAAAATACATAATTCTATTATTCAAGAAATTTAATATAGAATTGTATAAAAAACTGATAAATAAAATATTATTAACTTTTATAAATTTGATAATATTATTCGAAAACAAATCAATTAATAAAATTATTGATATTATTTATACAAAATCTGATATTATAAAATAATTAGTTTTTATATTTGAAGATCTATTCATTGTTAAATAATTAAAAAAGTTTAAGAAGATTGTATAAATAATTATCCGGGATTATTGTATTCATAGTGGGAGAGTTTATTATTAAAAGAAACTTTAAATTCCTTTTAATAATAAATTCAAAATCTAGATTATATATCGAACTCATTAATTCAATTCAAATAAATATTTAGATTATACTAAAATTATGGATTTTATTTTTTGTAATCATTAATAATTAAATATATATTAGCAAAATGATTTTTATATATAAATACATAAATTCTATATTTAAATAAAATCATTAAAATTTAATTTTTTAGAATTCTTAAATTTTTTATTAATCTTTTTTGAGATTTGATTTGGTGTTTTAATCGATTATATTATATATATATTTATAAAAATAAAATATTTAATTATAAAAAAAGTTAATTAATATATTTATTAATCGAATATATATATTTTATAATTTATTAAGTAATATTATCTTTGATTAAAATATATAATTTGTTTTAGAATTCTAAATATAATTTTTTGAAAAGTTAAGAATTATTTTAAAGTATTTATTAATTTTCTGTTTATAAATTGATAAATAAACAAAACAAATCAAATCAATTCTGAAATAATATTTTCGAGTTTTTATAAACTTTTATTAAAATAATTAAATAAAATAATTTTTATTAATCGAATTTGTATTTAATAATATAATTTAAAAAATTATTAATTGTTTTTTATTTTTATAAATTATAATTTCAATTTTTATATAAATATAAAGTTAAATAGATTTTATCCTTTGAATAGTATAATAATTTAGAAATATAAGTTCTTCAAAAGAAATAAGATAATAAATCAAATAAAATAAATCTTAGAATAATTATATATATTTGCTAAATAAATTATAACAAATTATGAAGAATATATAAATTATTGATAATTCGATTTATTATAATATACTATAAAATAAAAAATATATATTAATATAAAAAATAATTTGTTACGGTTGTTAAAAGGATATTATTAATAAAGTTAGGAAATTCTATAAGGAAATGGTTTTATTATTAAAGGTAAGTGTATAATCGGTGATATATTGTTGTTCGATTAGAAAACTCTATAAAATTTCTATATTTATGAAATTTTAGTATATAATTGATGGTTTATTATTGTTTTGATATTATTTTTTATTAAATTTGAAAGAAAAAGGTTTTTTTTAGATAAAAAAAGATAATGAAAAGTTTTATTATTGTTTTAAGATTAATTGATTCTATGTTATTTGTGATTTTGATAATTCTTTTTATTTTATTTTTAAAGGCAATTTGTTAATTAATTATTATCAATATCTTTTCAAATAATTATAATAGAAATAAAAAGTATTTTAGGTTTTTTGATTAATTTAAATATTTTTTAAAATCAAGGAGAAAATATATTAAGGATTTTAAATGATAATGAAGATAAGGTATCGATATTAAATCGTTAATTTATTATATAATTTGAAATAAAATTAATATAAAAATTCGAAAATATATAAAAAAAGTTTGAAATTTTCAAATCGGAAATCAATATCAAATTGAAAAGATTTTTGTTTGTTTTATATAAAAAAGAGTAATTAATTTATTGATAATAATTATTAATAATTCTATTTTAGTTTTTCAAGAAAGATTTCAAAATTTTAAAAACTTTTATTCTATAAAGATTTTATTATTATAAAAATAAAGGATTTATTTTTTCAAATTGAATTTATATTTTGAAATAATAATAGATATCATTTTTTGATAGATTAAAAGGAAATAAATTATATTATTTAATATTTCCAAAAATGATCTTTGTGATTTAGTATTAGTATAAGAATAGAATAATGAATTCTAATATATTATAGAAAGAGTTTAAGGAATATATATATGATATAATATTAGATAAAAGTAATTATTAATATTTGATTATATAATAATAATTTTATAATATATTTTGATAATTTGAAGAAAGAAATTGAATCTAAAATAAAAAGTATTTGAAAACAATATCTTTTAATAAATCTATTTCTTTATATTATAAAAAGAATTTCGGAATTGTTTTAATAATTTAAAAATAGAAATGAATTAATCAAACAAATATACTATTTGAAAAATATAAATAAAATATATTATATAATAAACTTTTCTGATATACTTTATAATCGAAAATAAAGTAATCTTTTTATATAATCAAATTATTCTTTTAATTCTTTTTAAAATAGATAATCTCAATAACAAATAATTTACTATTAATTATCAATATATAATTATAATTTTAATACTCCAAATCTTCTTTTATAAAAATAAAATAAAGAAATTTTGAAGAAAAATTATCAAGAATAAAAGCTATAATATTATCGTTATTAATAATCGGATGATTATTCAAGAAAATATATCAATTCATATATTTATCGATAATATAAAAACAATTATTCTATTTATAATTACTTTATATATCTTTTATAAAATAATAATCAAAGAAATATTAGGATTTAATAATAATTTTAATTGTTTTAGTAATTCTGGATCCTTAATAAAAGGGATATATTTATTATCTTAATTATCGAAGCAATTTTCAAAATTGATAACATTTCGATGAAAATACATTGTTTTATCGATTTCGGAATACAAATTAATATTATTTAATAAAACAAATATATCGAATAAAATTGAATCTTTAATTTTGACAAAAATACTTTATTAATATTAATTAATAGAATTAATATATCCTTTTACAAAGATCATCAATTCATTATCGAGATAATAAACAAATATAAAAAAAAAGAATATATATTCATTAATTCATTATAATCACTCTGGATTTATTTAAGATCAATGTTATTTTAAAATTACCTTAATTTTAAATAGTAAATCCGGATATCGATTAACAATCGATTTCTCTTCGCTTCAAATCTATATTGAAAGATTTGGAAATAATAACGATCAAAGAATTATATAAAAAAATAAAGATCAAAATCAAAATCTATATTCTATTATTTGAAATTTAATTAATTATAAGATTATGATTAAATATCAAAAATATCTTTATATTATTAATTTTTTAAATATTTCTTAAATATAAAGAATACAAATAAATCTTTTTCGAAAACAAAAGTAATATATTTTTTGATTATTATCCAATAGAATATTATATTGATTTTGAATCTGGATCAATTTCTCTTCAAAATTCAATATATACTCTTTTGAAAAAGGAATTAACAATTTTAAAAAAATATTTTGGAAAGTATTAAAAAAAAAGTTGGATTTGTTATTCGATTAACTTTGTTAAAGTCTTGATTATATTTATTTCAAAAAAATAGTGATTATCAATTATATATCGATTATTATGATTTCAATTGGATTACAAAAAAGAATTATATTCCTTTATATTTAATTAATGAATTATTAAATTGTTTAAAATAAAGGGTTTTTTTTTACAAAATTCAATCTTAAAAATATATATTATTAAATATATATATAAAAAGATAACAAATAGAAAATAATATTCTATATTTATTACAAATACTTCGAATATTCAATTATATCTTTTAATCTAATCAATATCTTTATTATCTTTCAGATATATATCAATTAAATATTCATCAATCTTACAAAGAGTATTTGTATTATAAAATCGAATAAAATTCAAATTATTATTGAATAATCAATATCGATATCCTTTTACGAAATTCAAATTTTTATTAATGATTTATTATAGTTTATTTGTAAATTGTTTATAATTTAACAAATCTATTATAAAATATCAAAAAAAGAAAAACTATATCGAAATTCAAATAAACCAAAAAATTTAAAATGTCTTTGATAATTTAAAACAAATCTTTATTATTATACCGATACTTTGATATTTCGATTCAGTATTCCGAATTTTAATCGAAATAGATACTTTTAGATTTGTATCAGAATATATACTTTCTCAATTATTCTTTGATAATAAAAACGATTTTATTATTTCTTGATAACATTCTATTACCTTTTATTCAAAGAAATTCAATTCAATAAAATAAAAATACTTTATTTATAATCAAGAATTTTTGATTATTTATATAACTTTTGTTCAATGATAATATTATATTACAAATAATTGATATATTATTATAATTAAAATAGATTATAATAATCTTCAATATTTTATAAAGAAAAAAGAATTTAATGATAAACAAATATAATAGATCGAAGTTTTGATTATTTACAATTTCATAATCATTTATAAATCAAACAAATTAAATTTTATTAATAATTCATTAAGATAATCAGATTATATTGAAAATATAAATAATATCAATGAAATATTATTTATATTACAAAATAAATTGAAAAGTATTATAATGATAATTGTAATTTTCTTTTTTTCGAAAGTAGAAATAGAATCCTTATAAAATACTATAAATCTTTTCCAATGAAAAAGGTATAATTTGTTTTTATATAATTCTAGAAAATTGTTAGTAGAAATTAATTACAAATAATTGATACTACATTGAATAACTAATATATTAATTAACAATAAAATAATATTTGAATTAATATTGAAATTAATAAAAAATGCTTTATTGTAATTTTAAAAAAATTATGATTTTATAAAAAGTAAAGAGTATTTAAAATATCGATATAATTCAATTAAAGATATTATATTTTAAAAGATTAATATTAATGATTTGTTTATCTATAATAAGTATATCTTTATATTATTAAATGAAGTTATAAAGATCGAAATCTTAAAGGTTTATTATAATAATTTTATAGAAGATTATTAGGGTATCAAAAAAACCTAGAAAATTCCGAAAAACAAATATTTCTGATTTAGTATAATAAAAGATATAAAAAAGTATATACAAATATATACTATTTATTAATAAATAATTATAAAATGTTATCAATTTTATAATGAATTACAAATCCTATTATTCCTTTTTGATTCTTGAAAAGAAATAATAATGAATTTTATTACAAATCTATTTTCTTCAAAGATAAATAAATATATATATAATATTATCCTTATTATTATTAATAAATATATAAAATTTGTTTAATATATTTTAATTAATAAAATGATAATTTTATTCGAATTAATAGAGATTTTGTTTTGATATATTTTTTAGGATTTCGATATATTAAAAAAAAAACTTCGGATTAAGGATTATAATTTGCAAACAAATTTTGAAGCAGTTTGTTTTTCTATTTAAGAATATATTATAAATTATTGATAATATTCTATTTATAAATCAATAATTATATAAAACGATAAAATCAGAATCTAATTCATTATATTATTTGTTATACTAATTGAAAACAAGATAATTAGGTATTGTTATTATTTTTAATGGAATTTATTTATAATATAATATAATATAATATAATATAATTGATGAAATATTCTTTAAAATAATATATAAATATCTATTTATATTTAGGTATATTGATAAGAATATTGATATCAAAAAGAAAGTATTTATTATATAAGAATATATCGAATTATTAAATCAAGAAAAAACAAAGCTGATAGAAATTTGGAATAATTTAATGAAGAAAAGATCGAAAAATAACAAAAAAGATTTATTCTAACGATTGTATATCGATAATAAGATTATATTCAGTATCAAAAATATCAAACAATTATAATCCAAAAAGAAATTCTTTGATCGTTTTATAGATCCTTTTATTATTATCAATATTATAAATAAAACAAATATATAAATTAGTATTTTTGTTATTATATAAAATATATAATATTTTTCATATTTTATTATTCGAATTATAATTTGAATATAAAGATATTTTTGATGCTTTATTTTTTGAAGAAATCGAAGGATATATAGAATATAAAGTCGAAAAAATATTAATTCATAGAAAAAAAGAATAAGAAATATAATATCTAATATAATAAAATGGTTATCAATTAATAAAAGATATATAGAAAGTTTTATAAAACTTAATATATATCAAAAAGCATTTGAAAAACTACAAAAAAGAAAATATATTATAAAAAACAAAAGAGATTTGTATTTGTATTAGAAAATTAGAATATCTATATTTAAAAACCCTTATTCAATCTATTTATTTTAATATATTATTAAAAATATATTATTTTAATTTCATTATCAGATATTTATATTTCTTTTGTTTTCATATCTCCTTTTTTAATAATTCATTTTTATCTATATTACCCAAATCCTTATTAGTATTCGATTCTATTGATTAATAGAATATTCGCTGAATATATTTTTTAGTAATAGGATTCTGATAGAAAATTTATAGAATTATTGTAAAAGTAAATATAAAGAGAGATTTATTTACATTTTGTAATTGAGATTTAAAAGATCTATTAATATTTAATTATTGATTAATTAAATTCAATTTATTATATTCGTTATATTGATTTAGAAATTCTTTTGTTAATTGATTATATTCATTTAGAATAGTATTTATATTATTATTATTAAAGTCCTTCAAAAAATCGAAACCCTTAATTTGAATTATTGTTTTCTTTATTATAAATGTTATTAATTTTATTTAAACTATTAATATTTCTTGATAATCGATTAACAATATTATACTTGTTTTCGGAATTAGATTTAATTTACTAGAATTTATCGAAAATGAAAATAATATATTAATTATCAAAATCTTTTTTTTTAAGCCTTTTAAAATTTGATAATTTAATATTAGATTATTATAAATCCTTATTATTGTTATCAAAAAGTTCAATTGATTTTAATACTTTTCTTTTAATAGAAATCGATTTAAAAGTTTTTCTAATAGATTTTGCTTCGATTATTTGAAATGTAACGACTCGTAATTTCTTTATTAATATTTTATTAATACTTTGAATACTTTTGGTTTTGTTTTTAATTATTTTTCGATATATTGATTTCGTTGATAAAATATAAATAGATTTCGACGATTTGAATCGAATTAAGAAAGTTTTAGGGATTTCCTTTCCATTTTTTTTTGCCAATAGTATCTTCCAGTTTATTTTTATTTGTTGATTTATTTATAGAATATTAATATAATTATATAATTATTAATAAAAAAAACAATAAATTATATTGAATATATTGATAAAATAATATTATAAATCTATATATATTTCTATCAATTTTATCAACTTTTTTATTCATATATTTAATATTAATATAATTTCCTTTATATTATAAAATAATTATATCAAATTATATTTCTTTTATTTACAAAAGAAAATCTTTATTTTTTATATAAATTTAATTTGTTGATTCTTCAATTTCCTTAATAATATAATTTTTTCAAATGAATCTATTTCGATTATTTATTATTCATAGCAAAACTATAATAAACGATTTATTATAGAATTGATATCTTCTAATAATATTATATAAAATTTCTTCTTTTAAGTATATTTCATATATATAAAATCGGATTCTTTTGGAAAAAAGTATTCTTTGTTTATTATTTTTTTAAATAAAGATTTTATATTATTATAATAAGTAATATATTTAGTATAATAAAGATATATAGGATATATAAATTACAAAGGTATATAAATTGAATATACTATTAATTCAGGAAAAGATTGAGATATATTAAAGAAAATAATAATAGTTTTAAAATATAATATTACAATAGTAACGAAAAAGTTACAAAAAATCGAAGATAGGATTCCGAAAAATTTATATAGTTTTCAAAAAGTAGATTATATATTATTTTTGTTATTATGATTATTATTGTTATTATTTATCTTTTTATTTGTTATACAAAAATAATTATATATTATAACTATATTATTAATCGATAACTCTTTGTAATTATAAATATACTAGCAATTCATAAATTTCTCGTAAATGAAACCTTGAAAAAAAGGTTTTGTTACAATTGCTAAAAGGATATTATTAATAAAGTTAAGAAATTCTATAAAGAAATAGTTTTATTATTAAAAATAAATATACAATCAACGATATATTATCATTCGATTAAAAAACTCGACAAAATCTCTGTATTTATTAAATTCTAATATACAATCGACGATTTATTATTATTCCGATATTATTCTTTATTGAATTTAAAAAAAAGATTCTCTAAATAGAAAAAGAATAATGAAAAGTTTTACTATTGTTCTAAGACTAAATGATTCTTTGCCATTTGTAATTCTGACATAATTTGTAAAATAAAGAAAATCGATAATAAATAAATTGATTTATATAAAATTATAAAAATATATTGATATATATATTTAATTCAATTATTTAAGAATATACAAATCTTTCTTGTTTTTTATTATTTATTTTTATTATTAATATATATATAAATTATCTTTTCAAAGTAAATAATAATTAATAATTCCGAAATAATTATAATATATAATAGAATATTCAAAAAAATAAAATAAAATTGAATCTATATAAAAATAAAACTTTAAAAATATTTTAAATAATTATAACAAAGATAAATATCATTCTTTAATTAAATAAAAATATTATATATTTATTTAATAATCAATAATAAATTTTTGAATTTTTCTTCTTAATAAAATATTATTAATTACATTTTAAAGAAATCTAACCCATCACCATAAATATCAATCTATTCGAAAATAGAAATATCAATATTATTAATAATATTATAAAATACAAAACAACATAATTTATTTGATTGAAAATAAATCAAATAATTTTTAAAATCTTTTTAAAAAACAATAATATATAATATAATATCAAAAAAAGAATTATAAAGGAAATCAAAAATCTTAAAAGATTATATAGAAAATCCTAAAAGTATTAATTAAATATATTTGATTGTTTAAAAACAAATAAGATTTCCAAAAAAATAATATTATTATATATTTATTATTTATTCCTAATTAATATAAATTCCTCAAATATTCATTATTCTCTATATAATCAGAAATACTCCTGTACTTTCTTTTCTTCTATATAGAATATTATTATATTACCTAAGGTCCTATCACCGCCGTGATAAAATATAAACTTTATATTCTTATTATCTTTTCGATGATTACTATTATATAAAGAATGTTATTTCTTTGAAAGTTATTTTAATAGTTATATTTTTAAAATTATTATTTTATATTTCGTTTATAAGTTCAAGTCTAGATGGGAGTATCTCTACATTATGATGATTATATAGAAACAACTTTATATTATTTATTATGTTCATCTCGAGTTTGAGCATCTGCGAAACCTCATCCTTAAATACAGATAATTTTCTCAATGTTGCAGAGTACTGAAAAGCGCCCGAGTTTGTACAAAAGTACTCTGTTCACCAATTCTTTCCTTTGGCACCCGATACAGCTTCATTGGTCCAACGAAGATGCATCTTTCGTTTCCCGCATAGATTTATTTGACCGATTCAAATAAAAGTCCCCAAACTCCAAACATATACAACATATTATATCAAAACATACCCTCTCCTATCCACACACCCAAGACCCGCCTCACATTCAGGCAACCGGAACACGTCTCCGGTACCCAGTGAAGGTTTCCCCTTCCCCGGATGTTAAGAGGTCTTCTTTGATCTTTCTCCTCCTCTCTGCACGACTTAACGGTTTTTCCGGAACTGTGATTCCTCTTTCTTCTCTTCCAATGCTGTCCAAATCATCTATCGACCCAGAATCTTCCTCTTCCCCAACTCCATGTTTCTTCTGCGCCTCAATGAGCCTCTCCTCAATGAGCCTCCCCTCAATGACACTCCAGTCTTTAGTCCCCCCACTCCTCGTCTTTTTAACTTTCTTCCTTTCTCCACCCACTCCATCCCGTTCGGCTTCCATATCTCTTTTGATCTCCACTTTCATATCATCTTCCCGCACCTCTTCCACCTCAAACTTTTTGGGCAGGAAGACTTCCACCTGACCTTTCCTTCCACTCCTATCGGCATTCATATTCAAGTTATTTGAAACGTCCAGGCCCACCAATTTTGCCTGAAATTGGGGTTTGATAGCTTCTCTCAGATCGCGCACCGTTTGCTGTTGGAGGACATAGCCGGAGAGGAAGAGGGCTGTAGTAAAAAAAAACACTGAAGACTTTCGGTTAGTTTTAAATCGTAACCATCTGAGACGGGATGGTATTCCAATACCGAGTAGTGGGTTTGAAATAGTCTTCTAGGAATGTGGCAGAAAGATAACTCGTACATACCAATAAAAGAAGATATTGCAACTGAGACTTGTCCGGATGTGAGAAGCATCTTTTCACTAAATGCCTTTAAGTTCGCGACGTTGAGGACAAATTGAGACTTTTTAGAAAAAATATGGATACAAATAACATTTGATAACATTAATTGAAGTACTGTATGTAGTGTAATGTAATTTACTCATGTTGTAAGATTACATCAAATACGATGATGCGCGGAAAATAGTGGCTGGTTAACGCAGCAACTTATCAACCATAATGCGTGATAAGGGAAAAAGTACCTGAGGTCATCTCATAATCTCATCATCTCAAGTTCGTGAAACACCGATAATCGATAATCAATCATCCACTCACTCACACTCTCACCCACTAATGAATTAAACCTTAAAGTCTTCGCCTCGTTCATTGGAAAACTTCCACCTCCTGGCTGTCCATAGAACTTACGTCCTTTTCAAACGAAGCTTCTCATTCATTCAAAATTTAAAATGACTACCCACCGCGCCGATGAAAAGTGTTTCCTCGACGAACGCGGCAATACTGGTCCCCTTGCCCCCAACGGTCTCAATCCCGCCACTATCCTCGAGAAACCTGTTCGCGAACGCATTGTTGATTGTTATTTCTGGAAAGACCAATGTTTTGCTCTCAACGAAGCTGATATCGTATCGCGCGTCGTTTCCCATGTAACATTTATCGCCGGCACATACGGAGATTCGCAACGGCCTTCGCCATTTTTATGTCTTGCCTTTAAATTATTACAACTAGGGCCCAGTGATGAGATATTGCAGGAATATATGGGATACGGGGGGGAGAAGTTCAAGTATTTGAGAGCATTAGCATTGTTTTATTGGAGGATGACAAGACAGGCTAAAGATGTCTTTATGGTGTTGGAAGGTTATTTGGACGATAGGAGAAAACTGAGAAGAAAGACAAGGACAGGGACAACGTTGACGTTCATGGATCAATTCGTGGATGATTTGTTGACGAAGGATAGGGTGTGTGGCACAACGTTGTGGAAAATGCCAAAGAGGGAGATACTGGAGGACCTGGGGGTGTTGGAGCCAAGGATTAGTCCGTTGGGAGATATTGAGGACCTGTTGGATGAGAGTGAGAGTGAGGGCGAGGTTGAGGTGGTGAAGAACGGTGCGGGATCAGAGAGTGCGGATAGTCCCGGGGATGAATTCGGGGAGGAGACGGTAGAGGAAGGAGAAAAAATGGATGTGGACCCGTCAGACAAAGCCTCTCCGAACAGACAGGATAGCCTGTAATGGCGAGGAACTTTTCCCCAGGAGTTTGGTGTATGTTTGGATCTCGGAGATTTTATACCCAGGAATCATTTCCTACAAAAGTAAATTAGATTCACATTATGTTCCAGTACATGATTGAACATGGCTCAGCTATAATTCATCCAATCTATCGTGACTCTATGTTGACTCATTCCCTATCTCACTTTCAGCCTTTTATTTCCACCCAAATTCAAAAGACGTGAAAGACGAGCCATGCATGATTCTCTATCCTCGGAAAAGAAATCAAGAAATCTTAACATCACGCCTTCCACAATACGAGTCGAGCTCTAAGAGTCATGCCTCTCAAAAGCAAACGCCTACTTTTCCCATCCACCAATTTATTCCTATATACCCTTCCATGAGCATAGCTATACCGATCACCCACAGATCGTCCCATTACATTTTGCTCTTCCGCACCTCTTACCTCGCCCAGCCCCCTCGCTTGATAGTCCTCTCAACTATCTCCATCCTCGACTTTTCCTCATCCCTTCTCAACTGTTCCCTCCTGGAGTTTTCCAGCCACTGTTGACCTATAATTGCATCACTCCATTCAAACCTATCATTATGACTGGGAGATTGAGGCTTCGAAGCGAATTAGTGCGTGTTGGGATTCTTCAAAGATATTTAAAAAGGAAACCCGTGCCTACAAGACATAAACTGCATCGATCTCCGAATCTTGGAACCATGTTCTGGCAGTTAAGGGAGCCCTGCTTTCAATGTGAGTGAGGACATGATATATGTATATGTTGTGTATGTATGCAGGAATGTGAAGGTAACAGAGTGTGGGTACGCACATAGTAGTTTGCGCAGTAACAAGACATTTTGAGAAATGATCTGCAAATTGTTTGATGAGAATCGACCTCTGGGCTTAGATTGAATGTGAGTCAGTGCTGGTTTTCATAATGCGACGGAGGTTTACATTTTCAAACCCTTACTAAAAACAAACTGGGTTTTGAACAGAAGAGACGAGTGGAGAGTAGAGAGAAGAAAGAGAAAATAAAAAGATCATAGTTAGCAACCCAGTTCTTTCCAAACTAAAAGCAGGGCACAACTGCTAAGCTTATGTGACAGCCGTGACAGGAAGGAGCCCGGTATCATACATCCGATGCTACCATTTTACCCTACATGGCGAATATTAGTTAGTCAATCCCGCACGTCCATATTAAAATTCCCAATACAACCTTCTCATAAGCACTTCAAGATTTAGATCAACACCAGTTGAGGTTCGAAAGCCAAGACAGCTTGTGCATCCGCATGCATTCCTAGATTAAGCCCACTAACCAGACTATCTCATCTGATCCTCGAGACGGTACTTGGTGACTGGGGGTTGGTTGAGATTGTTTAAGCTTTTGATGGCTGAGGGAACAAGACAGGGGCTGAGCACAATGGAGCCTTTTCTCGTTTCCGAAACGGGTTTCATCTGATAAATTCGGTTTGAATGGACTTTCTAAGCTACCACTAAATTGAACATTCTTTGGTTGGATAATATTGCTGTGTAGTAATGCAGTTATCTTCTAAGCTAAGTATATCAGTTGAAAGGGGAAAGAGGTGCTGCACAGCACTCGCCGAAACTCGAAAGCTTTTCTAGACCTTTGCCATTACCTGCTTTAAAATCAATCGACTTTGTACAAGTATATCAATTGATCAAAACAAAGACACCAGACAGGCCAAGCGCTGCAAAATGTTTTCTCTTCAACACCCCAGCGCTTATCTACCAAAGACTACTGAAGGCCCGAAGGTTGAGGTGATTGTTCGGCAGTAGTTTAAGATAATGATCTTTCGATGTACAGAAATGGGTTACACGTTAGTTAGAGATTGAATTTCAAATGCGTTTATGCAAGGGTTGAATCTAAGGACTTACTATCGTGATATAAACAAGACATCAAATTATCTCGGTTTAGCGTCTTTTTTGTATGACGGAGAGAAACGAGTAAGTAGCCTGTGAGGACCAGAGACCAATGCGCGTAACAATGCTAATCGTGTTCAAATAGGTTTACAGGTATGTTATGAAATCAGGCTCTTCACTCAGGGATACAGTGACACATGCAGTAGGTGGGCGTCACTTGAAAACTTCCGATCGCCATCCACCTACAACATGCTCGACCGTGAAGCTCTAGGGAGATGTCTACAGCCAGTCCCAGCCGCTGTGCTTTCCACACTTCAACATTGTGTATAATGTTGAGCCCAAATTGCTGATACACTGTAGAGAAATTGAGTATAATCGATTATAACCTATGTGTGAAATATAGTACCAGCAAATTCTACCAAGTAATGTACGAACAATTGCCGGCCGCAATAGACGCCAAAACGCCAATCTTTAATTGATCATCCTTTCTATCTGAAATGCTGCACAAAACCATGCAACCTATCAATGACGACGGGAAAGATAGCATTTGCACTATCCTCAATCAGCCTTTCAAAGTGTCTAATTGCATCCTCTTCGCTCAATTCCAGATGAAAACGTTCTTTGACCTTCAATACAACTTTATCTGGCTCAAGTTTGATATCCGGAATGTTGGCATCAACCATGAGACTGAAAAGATTGAGAATCAAATTCGAAGACTTCCGTAACGTTGTATAAGCCGTGAAGCAATACTGCTTAAACTGTGGATAATGTTCAGACATAGATCCGCCCATACCGTCTACCATTTCCTTACAAAGTTTCATAGCTGGCGCGAATGGCTTGGGGTCTCTACCAAGGATAAAGCCAAAGTCAGCATGAAAGAAATGACCATCTGGCGCCAGAAGAAGATTATCCAGATGGCGATCACCCACACCGAGAAGGTAGGTGATCACACAGTATCCTGCGCACGATTTAATGAAGACATCCAAGGCTTCCTTGCGAACGCCAAGAGATGCCTTGTCGTCAGGATTATTGGATTTGAGATAGTTGAGTACGGTGTTGCCCCTGAACTTGCTGACGATAC